>LNAC01000074.1:3480563-3493795 GCA_002007465.1 Ailurus styani
ATCCCAGGACCCTGAGATCATGACCTGAGCTGAAAGCAGAGGCTTTAACCCACTGAGCCACCCAGGCGCCCGAGACCCTGAACTTTTAATATAAATATTACTGCACTTTCCTTTTATTGAACTGTATCAGAAAAAGACTATTTCTGTTGCAACTGACAGAATGTCAATTGAAACCAGCTTAATCAATGAGACTTTATTTTTCTAATGAGAGAAATTTATTGATTCAAGACACTTAAAAGTTCAGACATGAAACTGACCACAGAAAATTTCATTATCTCTCTCCTTCCCTCTGTGTGTTGTGTGTGTGTTATTCTTTCTTATCATACAGAGGCTTCTGTCATAAGATGTTGAGCAGGCTACAACTTCAGATAAGTCTAAGTCATCCCAGCTTAGTAAACCCAGAGAAAAGAGAGATCTTCTTATTCCCAATCCCTCTTTACTAGTATTTAAAATCCCAGGGAAGGGAACCTGGGTGGCTCAGTGGGTTAAAGCCTCTGCCTTCAGCTCAGGTCATGATCTCGGGTCCTGGGATCGAGGCCCACATTGGGCTCCCTGCTCAGCAGGGAGCCTGCTTCCTCCTCTCTCTCTGCCTGCCTCTCAGCCTACTTGTGATCTATCTCTCTGTGTCAAATAAATAAATAAATAAATAAATCTTAAAAAATAAAATCCCAGGGAAGGTCTCTGATTGGCTGACTTGTTCACATGCCGCCCTTTGTCCAATCATTGTCAGCAGTTGATAGGTAATATGATTGGCCAGTGCCCAAAGAAGTAAATTAATATCATTGGCATCCCCCAAAGAACCACTTGTAATGAAGGAATGACAGTTCCTACAAAAGAAGGGGTAAGAGTGCTATAAATCAGAAGCAGGGTGAAAGTGTGCTGGGCTGATACAAAATCAGATGCCTAGCACAAGGATGTAATGACTGAATTTTTGTGGTTTTTGTTTTTTGTAGAATTACAATTCGATCACTGAACCTTCACACTTTCTTTTTTTTTTTTTTTTTTAAAGATTTTATTTTTTTATTTGACAGAGAGAGAGAGAGATCACAAGTAGGCAGAGAGGCAGGCAGAGAGAGAGGAGGAAGCAGGCTCCCCGCCGAGCAGAGAGCCCGATGTGGGCCTCGATCCCAGGACCCTGAGATCATGACCTGAGCCGAAGGCAGAGGCTTTAAACCGCTGAGCCACCCAGGCGCCCGAACCTTCACACTTTCAAGGGCAGCATTACTCTCCATTCCTAATGCACTCTTTCCTCATCCCACCTCAATCTATCCTGCCTGACTCGAGACTTAAGAAATCATCACCCTTAGGAGTTAAACAACTTGCACATCACAAAGAAGGTCAATGAACAGACCTCGTGCCATATCTCACCTTTTCTGAATTCCTGACATGTGTAGCAAAGGCAAAACAAGCAAGGATACACAACTCTTGAGAATGCAAAATAAAAAATACAGAGAACAAAAATAATGTGAAGAATGGATAAATTTTCCACTCCTGCACAGATTTTATTTTCAAACATCTCATTCCCTCTCAAAAACTGCAGTGCAGATTTTGCAAACAAGATGGGTTACATAAGTAGGATTATGTACTCTTCATGCAAACTCTGAAACCAGCTGTCCATCCAGTTCTATTTCCCAGATAGGAAAAAGGATTACTAGACAGTTCCAACACAATGCTGGATAGACATTGATAAATTCTGACTCTCTCATTCAAATTAAGAGGAGGAAAATATATTTGGAAAACTTCTGTTAATGAAAGCAATGGCATTTTGATTGTGATTATGGTTTCACAGTTACATATGCATGTGTATATCAGCAATCCACACAACATATTTGAGAATTATGGGTTTCACTGAGTCCTCCAAAAATTCATATATTTAAGTCCTAACCTCCCTTACCTCAGAATGTGACTTTATTTGTTGATGGGGTCTTTACAGAGGTAATTAATTTATAATGAAGCCATTAGCAGGGGGTCTATTGTAATCTGACTGGTATCACTTTAAAGGGGGAAATTTGGAGACACACACACACATACACACACACACACATACACACACACACACACACACACAGAATGCTATACGACCATAAAGGCAGTGAGCAGGGAATGCTTATACAAGCCAAGGGACACCAAAGATTGCTGGAAAACCACTAGAAGCTGGACAAGAGGCATGGAACAGATTCTCCCTCATGGCTTCAGAAGGAACCAATGAAGCTGACACCTGATCTTGGCTTCCTAACCTCCAGACCTGTGTGACAATATATTTCTGTTCTTTAAGCCACCCAGTTGGAAGTACTTTGTTACAGCAGTTGTAAGTAACTAATACTTTAAGCAAGAAACTTCCCATCAACAGAGTAGAAATAAGAGGGAATGCATTACCTCTGAGAACTTTAATCTTTTATTATTGCATTCACCTTAATAAAGGAAGGGTTTAGTCTATTCTCCCCAGACCAAATAAAAGTCAGAAATTGAAGTTGAACTGACTTCACAACATAGACCAAAGATTCTACTGTGTTTTATTCAGTAATATCAGATTAACTGAAGCAAAATTACGTTCCTTCCTGGTACCTAAATTATCCAGATAATGGTCTCAACCCCTGATTTGGTTGGTCATTGTGAAGTAAACCTGATTTCAAACAAAAGAGTTTAGATCCACTTTGACCAAAAAAGGCTTTAAACCTCCATCAGTCTCGGTTCACTGTCCCATAGAAAAGAGACCATACAAAGGCAGGATTTTCCTCCCTTAACCTGGCATTACCTGCTAAACAATTTGGACCCAGTTTCAGTGTGTTATCTACTTTTCCCTTTTAGTTCCATGTGGGTTCATGTTTCTTCTTATACAACTGGTAGTGAGGGGTGAGGAGGAGGGGTAGAGATGATGTTCGAAATGCAAATGTAGCAAGCCCAACCGTCTGTGTCTATGTCCTATGTGTCAGGTGAATGTCGAGACCAGTAGCTGTCTGGGAGAATACCCAGATGTCTCTACTTTTCTATTCCAGATGCACTGGAATCCCACTCAGGCAAGAAAAGGAATCGGACCTTTACTAAGGAGATTATAAAACTGATATCCCTGACCTCATGACTCCAACAAGTTTCTTTTATTAGCCAATGTATAGTTTTGGCAGAACTATCTGGTCCCTAGTTACCTATTCACTGGTCATTCTGAACATGAAATTCAATGGTTTCCCCCATAGGTAATGAGAAGCAGGATGCAGTGAAAGTAATTTCTCAGTTGGCCCTAAGGTAGCCCAGGGAGTTTGAGACTTATGGTCATTTTGACCTCATTTGAGGTTACCGGCAGTCATAGTAAGTTAAATGGGGCTATGATTACTGCATCATTCAGGAAACAAGGGTTCTAAGAAACACGTGTGGTCCTGTTCTTGTCTCTGTTGTCTTTGTATTAGAAAACATGGCTATTTACCTAACTGCAGAAACCCACTTAGGAATGCAAAGAGCATGGGGGATGATGCTAAAGTATGCATTCAAAATGGCCAATGCCAAGGTGCTTATGTAAGTAGATGGTGAGTATTTTGAAAAGCCTTTGAGGTACATATGTTATGAATAGAAATAAAACCGCAAAACCTCAAGGAATCCCTTCAATTTCAGCGCCATCCACCTTCCCAAACCTACCCAATTCCCCCAGATGAGACTCCTGTCACTTCGGGCTTGGTATTGCCTCTCTGCATGCCCCTAGCCCCTGGGATTCCCCCCTTCATACTCTTTCAAAACTCTTGGTTTTGAAACTTGATTCACTTAAATTGCTCTATTCATACGACATTGCCATCCAGCTTTGACTTCACCCCTATAGTTAAAAGATCATCTGTGTCTCATTGCTATATCCCAGCAGTAGCTTACCAGCCAGATGGTTCAAAACCTTGGTTAATTACTGTTATTTTGAGCTTGCTCTACATTAAGAAACATATGTGATTTTATCCCAAATGCCAGCTCCTATTAATTGATATAGACTGCTTCAGGTACTATGTTAGGAAGGATTCTGAGGTCTCGTCCTAACTTAGCTAGAAAGGATGCCTTGGCATTTAGCGATATTTGCCATAGACAATGGAAAGGAAAATGGAAAAACATCTGCTATATATTTGCCAGCCATCCCCTATAGCACCAAATCCTATGCTTCGTTTTAGTTATTTCCTCAAACACACACACACGTGCACACGCACACACACATCATATATAAGAGTGATTTTAGTTATATATTCTTGCATCTAGTAGTTCAACCCATGTAATCAAAACAGTTTTAACCAGACTGGTTAAAGTTTTTAGCAGACTGGTGTTGCAAATTCAGAAATTTGAAAATGGGGTTTGCAAATCTAACTTGTAAGAAGACAATGGTAACCTAACAAATTATAAAACATTTACATGTACATTTATGTTTGCTCATAATTACATGTACATTTATGTTTGTTCATAATATTGCCTCAAAAGATTCTGAATAAAAATAGTATGAATCAAGTCATTTTGATGAACTAGCAGGGGAAAAAGATATGGTCTAAGCATGGGATAGGGCCTGGGAGGTCAAGCCTAGAGAATGGAGGAGGGTCTTTGGCACACTAGATTTAGGATCATCCAAAGGGATCCTGAAAAAAAGGAAGGGACCTCTGAAAGAAAAAGGCACCAAAATCAAGCCACACTACTTCAGGACTTTCGAGGGTAGTTACTAAGTATAGGAAACATCTTGTGAATGAGATGGTATTAGACTCTGTCCCAAAATGAATAACCTTGAAATTGAAATCCACAAAAAGAAAAAATCACATGAGTTAAAACTTCCGTAGTCTATCTTTAAACAGAATTTGGGGGAAAAAATCTATTTAAAACAAGCATTTAGAAAAGCATCATTTCCCTGGCATGATTATAATGTGCTTCATGTTGGCAGGAAGACTTCATTTCCAGTGATATTTTCCAATTGTTAAAAAAAATTCCTGCCACTTTCTTTGCAATCCATAATTTTGTATTTTTAATTTCGATAACTCAAGTGTCTCTAAGCAGAAATAAGCTGCATATTCATGAGCCCTGATTTGCTGTAATCATTATTTCTGAGGCTCTCTATCTGTGAAGACTCCAAGTACTTGAGTCCTTTTTCTCAGGCAATTATATCAGATTGGCTAGGAGCTGAGGGAGTTGGGAGACCCCACTTCTTCATTTTCTCTTTGAAGGACTCTGTGCATCTATCTGAGGTCAACTTTCTTTGCTCCCAAACAGGGCTGATAATTAGTTGCCTCAACATTGGCAGGAGGGATAAAAGTCTATTTAATATGTTAACTAGAGAATTGTTAACTTTTCATCAATCAGCCTTTGGTCATATACAGTAAAGGGAAAACCAAAGGGAAAAAAGGGTATATTGAAATGAGTTGAGCAAAAATTGAAGGAAGGAAAATGTATATCAACTGTGTTCTATATATGTGAAAAATATGGATACAGAAATAAAAAATTAAAATAAAACATAAATGACCAGATGGCAAAAAAAAATCATAAAATAAAATAACAAATTACTAGGAACTAAAGAAACATCTAAAAATCATCAATCCTCCTGCCTACAACATGGCTTCTCTTAGTGGTAACAGCCCAGAATGAAATGGGGGTTCAAATAAATGGGGGTCTGAATGTCATTTTTCCTACTTACCAGCTAGCTGTTCAAACACAAGTTCCTTTTTTTTTTTTTTAAGATTTTTTTTACTTATCTACTTGACAGAGAGAGAGTTATCACAAGTAGGCAGAGAGGCAGGCAGAGAGAGAAGGAAGCAGGCTCCCTGCTGAGCAAGGAGCCCAATGTGGGGCTTGATCCCAGGACCCTGAGATCATGACCTGAGCCGAAGGCAGAGGCTTTAACCCACTGAGCCACCCAGGTGCCCCAAACACAAGTTCCTTAACCTCTAGGCTCGGTTTCTTTGTCAGAACTGATAGGTTCACCTACAAGGTACTGATCACATTTCATTCTAAAGGTCTGTTGGCAGACTTAAATGAGATGTATCAAAGGATATAATATGGAGTCTAGCACAAAGTATACACTCAATAAATGCTGTGCCTTGCTCTGCCTGATTTCTCTTTTCTCCCTTCTGGCTAAATAGCTATTCTACTTTGAAAGTCCTCACAGCTCCCCTTAGCAACCATTTCAGATTAGAACAAACATCCCATTTAGGTAGTTCTTCCTTAAAAAACTAGAAGAGATCTCTAGAAGTCATCTATCCCTTTGCCAGCAATTGGGCTTTCCTTGGATATAAGGAAAGAGCACAAACTTGGGTTTGAGATCTGGCTCTGCTATTGACTTGAATATGACCTTGGGTTCAGTTTCCTCACCTATAAAATGGGGATAAAATACCTACATCAAAGGACACTTCTTAGAATTTTTTTTTTTAAAGATTTAATTTATTTCACAGAGGGAGAGAGATCACAAGGAGGCAGAGAGGCAGGCAGAGTGAGAGGGGGGAGCAGGCTCCCTGCTGAGCAGAGAGCCCGATGCGGGCCTCGATCCCAGGACCCTGAGATCATGACCTGAGCCGAAAGCAGAGGCTTTAACCCACTGAGCCACCCAGGCGCCCTTCTTAGAATTTTTTAACAATTATATAAAAGGACTTACCGCAGTAGTTGGACAAAGCAGTAACTTAATAATTAACATTTTATGTTGGGATATCTATTGTAGTCTTCCTGTTTCCCCAATAAAATGCCAGCAAGAAGAAACAATGCATGTACTTCCTGCAATTATTTGGCAATAGTTATGTGGCCATGTCGTTCAGATCCAGAATCAGTTTGAATATGCAGCTAGATTCTACTCAAAACCTCTATTTTTCAGATGTTGTGGTTGAAGCTCAGAAAGTTTAAGGACCCTTCTAGGGTCACATAGCAGAGGAAATCTGAGATTTTTCAAAGCCATGAGATCAGGACACCTGGGTGGCTCAGTGGGTTAAAACCTCTGCCTTCAGCTCAGGTCATGATCTCAGGGTCCTGGGATCAAGTCCCACATCGGGCTCCCTCCTCTCTCTCTGCCTGCCTCTCAGCCTACTTGTGATCTCTCTCCCTCTCTGTGTCAAATAAATAAATAAAATCTTTAAAAAAAAAAAAAAGCCATGCGATCAAAATAACTGTGTGTCTTAGGTCAACTGCTCAGCTTCCAAGAGCAGCAAAAATCTATGTCTTTAAAAATGTGACCCCCAAACCACTTTTTTCCAGCCTGTCAAATCTGTTTCTTTATTTTTTAAGGATAAGTTTAAATTGAAATATATATTAGCAGCATATGAATTTGTTCACTGATTTATAGAATGAATCTCTACCAGAGAAATAATAACATTTTCTACATAAACTCCCTAAGGGCAAGGACTATATCTTAATCTTTGGATCCCTAAAAGTACTTGGTAAAATGCCTCCTACTCAGTTTCATTAAATGAATCATGGAGAATTTTCTAATTTGAGGGGCTCCCTTACTTTTCCCTGCCTCCTTCCTTACTGTGCCATTCACAAAAGACAGAGTAGCTCTTTCCATCTCTGAACCTTTGCACTGGCTGTTCCTCTCCTTACAATATTCTTCCCCATCTATTCAATTAGGGGACTCATTCTCTTCCTTCAGTTCCTGGCTTAAGCACCACTTCTCCCCAGAAGACATCCTCTACTTTCCTTTGTAAATTCCAGTTACTAGTTACTAGCCTAACACCCCTGGTAGCTTCTTTAATTGTACCCATCACAATCAGGATGACCAAATGGTGTTGTTTACACAAGCTATAGGAGAACACACATTATCTGACTTGTTCTCTGCTACATGCCTAGGGCCTAGCATTGTTCCTAGCAGCTAGGAATGGCTCAACAAATAATCATTGCAAAAGTGAGCAAAAGAATGCAAAGCAAGAGCGCAGAATGAATTTCTGATCTAGTATCAGGAATTCATGAACCAACTCGCATTTGTCTTCTGTTATAGAGTTAGAAAACATAAACTCAGTGCACTTGGATTTCTTTCTTCATTATTTAAAAATTAATCAACTAATTAAATCATTCCAGGGTACAAATTTAGCATGCTGGTAGATTTTGAAGGCTTCACATCCCAACCTGAGGCTTCAACTTGATGCCAGGTGAACGTGAAGGCTCCTAAAATCAGGACTGGTAATTGCACTGAGGAGTTTTGTGTTTGTTTTGAAAATTGAGCCTCACCTGCTCATCAAGAGATGGGTGCTTATGCTTTACTTTGTTCTTGTTTGGTTACAGAGAAAGAGGAGGTCGATTCCCAGTACAACGATTAAAAAGGCATTTCCCCCTCTTCTAATCTTTCTGTATGAGTGAATCCGAGCTGACAGGCCATTACAGCAGGACAGTACCCAGCTGACAATATTGACTGAAAAGCAACTACCTTGCTGATTTTCTGTTGACTTAATGATGGGACAGGCACAAATGGAGCTTTGTCGTTTTCGCTTTTAGTTCTTAATCCTGTCATACCGCTTAAACACTACCATATTGGCCATGTAGAAAGAGAGAGCAAGCTAAAAATAAAAGCCTTCCCAGGATATTTTGAGACGACCACAAGACCGTATCACTCTCCCATTTAGAATTTTCTCCTTCACATCCCATTAATGAATCATATGAAAATAAATCCCACATGCCTCATTAGAAGTAATTTTTTCTACCTAAACATTCTTAAACATTTTATAAATTTTGTTAAACTATCTGACTTTATGCAGCACATTTAATTTATATCAGCAATGATCGCAAATTCCTACGAGGTGAGAAAATTAAGCAAAAAAGGTTTTCAAAATAAAAACTTGAAACAAAATAAACATTAAAAAATAAAGGTTTTCACATTGAATGAAATTTTATGGCATACATTTCAGAATTATTTCCTTTAAGATTCTATTTATTTATTTGACAGAGAAAGAGAGAGAGGGAGCGTGCACAGCAGGGGGAGGGGCAGAGAAAAACAGACTCCCCGTAGAGCAAGGAGCCAAATGCAGGGCTCAATCCCAGGACGCTGGGATAATGACCTGAGCTGAAGGCAGACGCTTAACCGACTGAGCCACCGAGACGCCCCCATTTCAGAGTTATTAAAATGGATGAAATATTGTTTTGTGAATATATGATTCCACATTTATTCCATTATGATTTTTTAGCTTTTTATTGCATTTTTAAGCCAATTAAAAGAATATTTTTTTCGGGTCGCAAACATAGCACTTTAAAAAGCCCGTAAACCCTAATCTCTTAGTAGATAAATCTGTGCTACACAGGCCGGATCCATGCAGAAGTTAGATTTAGAACTGATCATTTTCCATAGATAATCTTATTCCTCTATAGTAAAACCACTGATGGATTACCCTGCAACTGTGCACAAAAATAAAATAAATAACATTTGATCTATGGTGTAGAGAAGTGAATAGGCTATTGACCCTATTCAGTGAAAGGCTTACTGGAAATGAGATAATTTTGACAGACCTAAATATTGAACCTACCAAATAGTAGGTACTCACAATTATTTGTACTCAGTTTATATTATATTGAGTGGCCAGAAATATCTTTATTTCCTCCACCTAAACTGAGTACCTGTGCCTCTTCATTTGGTGGTAAAAGTGACTATATTAAAAGATTTTACCATAAATTTATGTTTCTTTTGTGTTCAACAATTTGGAAACTTCGGATACCCCAGAACCTTTTGTGAAAGTTGAAATAACCAGTTTCAAAGAAATAGTTGCCATACTACACACTCTCTTATATACATACACTGAAAGGGCTTCTGGTCATCGGTCTTTTTGGAAAATGTGTATGTGGGGTATAAATGAGAAGACAAAATAATCCAGGGCATGGGATATCCATGTTCTCATTACCGAACCATTTGGTATTAGCATTCAGTGTAATTTGAAGTAACCTTTTTAAATCACATTGGTGATTAGGTAATTCTCCTCTTCAGCTCTCCAGTTTTTCTGAAGCTCATCCCTTGAATTGAGTGCATTAATATTAAAGCTTGCAAAATAGTGACCCTGGGAAAAGAGTGTATGCTCTGACTTTTCCCCTTTCGTAAGTGACTTCATCAGTGGCTGCAGCCCTCTGATGCCTCATCAGCTAAATCACGATGACAATAATTAATATTTATTGAGCACATGTAATATGCCAAGGCTGTCCTTTACATACATTATTTCATTTAATTTCTACAGCAACACTATGAGACAAACACTATCTCCATTCTATAGATGACAGAACTGAGACTCAAAGTTTAAGGAAGCTGGAAACGTCTCACGGCTGGCAAACAGCACCATCCACATTAAAACTCAAGCAGTCTGACCCGAGCGCTATCACTCTTACCCTCCAGACCACGGTTGCTCCTCTCTTACAGGGATAATTTAATTCAAATGATTATTTAATAGGCCCAGGAAAAATTCTAAAAGAGAATGGAATTTTTCTTTTTTTACTAGACCAACATTTCTGACATGGTGATTTAAAAACACTACAGCCTGAACTCCTGAAAAGTAAACTGATTCTTTGTTGTTGTCAATTATTCAATAAGATTTAATTGATAGTGAATGCAGACAAAACCTTTCTGGATATGGTGGGGGGGTGGGGGCGATCCGAGGGTCCAGGCATCCTCATATCGACAGCATCAGCTTAAAGGATGTACTCGGAGAAAGCTACAGCTTTTAATCTTCAAAGTAAATATTGATTGACCTCTTTTTTTCCCTCCAACTTTTGAAAAAGATGTGGAAAGAAAATAAAAGGGTAAGCTAAGCTGAGAACATGATCAAGGAGGAAAGGAAAAAAAAATACCCCCATTATTCGGTGTTCCCTGGCTTCACATTCTTCCAAAGGATTAATCTACTCTGATAGCTATTTGAATAACTCCACTTGACTTGGGCGATTTGTCAGGGAAACTGATAGCCATAGAACTGGGAATATCCTTTTTAACCTGCAAAGGTCTGCTCTATCCTCTTAAGGCCTTCTTTTGTGGTCTTCCGTAAACGCAAGCAGCGGAAGCACAAAAAGGTTCACTGGAACTCAGTGGAGCTCCTCATTTACCTGGGTGTTAGTCCGTTCAAACTCTATCACAGATACCACAGGCTGGTGTTCTGGAGGCTGCTGGTCCGAGATCAGGTGCCCACGGGGTAAGGTTCTGGTGAAGGTCCTCTTGTGGTGCCGGACTGCCAACTTCTCACTGGGTCCACACAAGGTAGAAGGGGTGAGCCAGCTCTGGAAAGCCTCCTTTCTAGGGGCAGGGATCTCTGAGGGCAGAGCCCTTATCACCTAATCCCAAATCCCACCTCCTCATACTATCACCTGGGGCATTAGGATTTCAACATGTGAATTCTGGGGAACGCAAACATCAGATCATAGTACTTTCCTAGATAGGTATAATCCCCCCCCCACTCTCTGTCACACACACACAAACACACACAAAATAACCTTTATTTACTTCACAATTGCAGGCACTCCTCAGCTACTTAAGGGCTCGTATGATCCTAACACATACACATTTCTATATGCTCCCATCAAACATTTACTGAGCACCTATTATGGCCTACACACTATGAACAACACCAAATATACAAGATGAATCATCTATAGCTCCTACTGGGTTTTGGAAAGTCTTTAGTTAAGGAGACAGACACCAGGCCTGGGGAGGGGGGTGGTGGAGGGACACAGCGGAGCTAATTTTTTTGAGCGCTTACACATCCAATGGAGCGATTTCCACTTATTCTCTCACTTAGACTTCACAAGAGCCTCATGATGTAGATACTAATTTTTTTCTTTTCCATTTGCCAGTCGAGGTAACTGAAGCATGCATAGGCAAGTAATTACGGGATCACAGTGATGAAATGACTGCCACTATTCCTAGTAGAAGCTCACATATATATTAAGCACTTACTGTATACCAAGACTTTTTCCAAACACCTTACATAGATGACCTTATTTATTTTTCCTTTTAAAGATTTTACCGATTTATTTAAGAGTGCACGAGCGCGCGAGAGAGCACAAGCAGAAGGAGCAGTAGAGGGAGAGAGAAAACCAGACTCCCCTCAGAGCAAGGAGCCTGACTGAGGATCCCAGAACCCTGAGATCATGACCTGAGCCCAAAGAAGAGCTTAACTGACAAAGCCACCCAGGCATCCGATACCAGTTGTTCTAGTAACTCCCAGACTCAAGGCTAATCATCCCCAAATCCATGTTCATCACATTATGAAACTGAAAAGCAATGTAATGTAGGGTGTCCCTAGTTACAATAATGTGTCCATCTTCCTGGTTGGAATGCCAATGAAAAAAGAGGACTGAAGGACAACAAATAAACTGTTGTTTATTGCAACAGATCAAATGTCTTTTGGAATGTTTTCTGATCTCAATCTATAAATGGTACTCAGAAGTTATAAAATTTCAGCAAAAAAAAACAAAAACAAAACAAAAATCTCAGGGCTCCATTAAAATACCATTAGATGGCGCAGTTTGCCTCCTAGTTTTCCTGTTTATAACAAAGGAGTGAGTGAATGATAGTCATTTACTATATAATAATGCTTTCTGGGCGCCTGGGTGGCTCAGTGGGTTAAAGCCTCTGCCTTCAGCTCAGGTCATGATCCCAGGGTCCTGGGATCGAGGCCCACATCGGGCTCTCTGCTCGGCAGAGAGCCTGCTTCTTCCTCTCTCCTATCTCTCTGCCTGCCTCTCTGCCTACTTGTAATCCCTCTCTCTGTGTCAAATAAATAAATAAAATCTTTAAAAAAAAATAATGCTTTCTAATTATTAGTGGTAGATTCCATAAGCTCCATGAGAGCAAAAACTAGGTCGATTTTAACTCACCATTTTGTCAGCAAACTGGGCATCATGATCAGCACATAGTAGTTACTCAATAAATTTTTTTGGCTGTATGTTGAGAAAACCTGTCTGAAAAAGCACTTAAGAGTATTTCCAGGGCTGGGACGAGCATGGCACAAGTGAGGCACCCATCTTCTCTTTAGTTTTTTTTGTTTTTTTTTAAGATTTTATTTATTCGTCAGAAAGAGACAGACAGACAGAGCACAAGCAGAGTGAGCAGCAGGCAGAGGGAGAAGCAGACTCCCCGAGGAGCAAGGAGCCCCATGCGGCACTCAATCCCAGGACCCTGGGATCATGACCTGAGCAGAAGGCAGATACTTAACTGACTGAGCCACCCAGGTGCCCCAAGGCACCCATCTTGACTACAAAATCTGAGGAGACACCAAAGAAACCTTTTTGCCTCAGGCCCCAAGGTGACTTAGCACGGTATTTAACAGATCCAGTCTTTTTTTTTTTTTTTT
>LNAC01000074.1:3494052-3509470 GCA_002007465.1 Ailurus styani
TTTTTTTTTTTTTTTTTTTTAGTTTTCATGGTTTTATTAACACAAATATAATGTGCACAACAAGCTGTCTATTCATTTTCTTCGTTGCGCAGCCTGGCATTGGCATTGGTGACTCTGATTGCCAGCTGGGCTGCTCTTTCCACAATAGCTTTGCGGTCCTTGGAGAAGACATTGTGAGCAATCTCTGCACAGTAAGACTTGTTGCATATCAACAGCACTTCAAGCTCCTTGACATTGTGGACTAGGAACTTCCTGAAGCCACTGGGCAACATGTGCTTTGTTTTCTTGTTGCTCCCGTAACCAATGTTGGGCATCAAGATCTGGCCCTTGAATCTTCTGCGCACCCTATTGTCAATGCCTCTGGGTTTCCGCCAGTTGCACCTAATTTTGACATATCGGTCTGACTGGTGCCGGATGAACTTCTCGGTCCTCTTTTTAACGATCTTGGGCTTCACCAAAGGTCTGAGGGCAGCCATGATGCCCAGTAACAGATGGCCGCCACCTCCGCAGGCAGCGCCGAGGAAGAGAGCTCCAATGTGGATTATTTTACACTTATTTTTTCTCTGCCCTTGTTACACACATTCTGCGCACACTCTCAATAAAGGTAACATAAGACAAGAATATAAAGAAATGACTGAGACGTGGATCCTATCTTCCTGGACTCATAGGGAAGTAGATTATTTTATTTGTGAACACAAATAGAAAGTAGAAAGCGACACACGCCCTAAGAAAATCACATCTGAATTTCTATTACTTTTGAAGCAAAAGGTATAGAATCCTAACATCCAGTTGGAATCAGATATTTTTATTTCTAAATCCTAATTAAACTGATTTATTTTCTATAATAAATCTAGAAAAAACTCAAATGCCATCCTGCAAATAAAACCAGTGAAACTTTTTTTCTTCTTTTCAATGAAACTTCTAATGTTGGAATATGGAGAACAGTTATTTTAAACCTTATGTGTGATTCCTATCTCGGAAAACTTGGGGCTGAATCTAGCTGTAATTTACTGAGACTGTAAAAACCCTACTAATTCTCAAGGGTTTAGTGAGCATGATTTACCATCCAGTTAAGCTAACCTGGGCTCCTGAATCAGTTCTCCCCTTCAGCTGGAGGTCTTGGGCTCATTGCTAAACCTCTCTGACCCTCAGTTTTCTCCAGTGTAAAATGAGAGGTAATAATATTTAGTTCATAGGGACGTTATGAGAATGAAATGAAACAATTTATGTAGAGTGCCTGGCGCGAGGTAGTTACCGAGGCAGTGCCCCCACGGGTTTAATTAAAGCTTTGGCTCTCTGCCTCTCAGTGAACGAAAAACTTTGAGTGTCATAATTAATGGAAGAAGTCCAGAAGAATATAATGTCAAAACCACGCGCCAGATAGAAACGAATGAGCCGGCATCCTTTCCAAACTCTTGGCTTTTTTTTTTTTCCCTCCTAAATTTAGACTTTTCTGAGTGCTGGAAAAGTGGCACGAGGCTGCCATCTAGTGGTTGAACGAGTGAAAACCAAACGCTTGTATTCAAGAACCAGAGCTATGAATCTTTCCAGAGAGGGTCTTTAATTTAAAAACAAACAAACAAACAAAAACAAAACAAAACAAAAAAAAAACCCTCCTCAACACAAGATGTGACTGGCAATAAGGTACGAACTTCTTTAAGCACAGCACCAAAGCTACTGACACAAACACTTCCCCTGAGTTCTCTTCAACTCTGTGCTGTGTATTTCCAGCGTCTTAGCCCTATCATACTGCCAAAACCTGGGTCAGCTAATAACTATCACTGTGAAAAGACTGATTAATTTACAGTTATTTTATTTCTAAAAATTCCTATCACAAGGTCATTCCATGAGAGATTTGCATATTAATTTTGATTTAATTTGGATTTTTTTCTATTTTGCATTTTATTTTACATTCAGTAAAGGACACAAATGATTTGAGGCAGTGGCTCTCAAACTATGGTGGGCATCACAATCAAACTGAGGGCTCTTTAAAACACAGAATTTTGGACTCCATTGCTATACTTTTGAAAATGTGGATTTTTAAAAAAATATTGATTGATTGATTGATTTGAGAAAAAGAGAGCATTAGTTGGGCAGAGAGATAGAGGGACAGGAAGAAGCAGACTCTCTGCTGAGTAAGGAGTCCACTGCAGGGCTCATCCCAGGACCCTGTGATCACGACGTGAGCCAAAGGCAGATGCCCCACGGACTGAGCCACCCAGGCACCCCAGAAATGTGAATTTCTAATAAGTTCTGACATGATACAATGTCATTGGTCTGGGAGGTCAGTTTGGTCCCCAATTTCTTTCTTTCTTTTTTAAAGATTTTATTTATTCACTTGACAGACAGAGAGGGAGAGAGCAAAAGCAGGGGTAGTGGGAGAGAGAGAAGCAAGCTCCCTGCTGAGCAGGGAGCCTGATGTGGGACTTGATCCCAGGACCCTGGGATCATTATCCCAGTTGAAGGCAGAAGCTTACCTGATTGAGCCACCCAGGTGCACATGGTCCCCAATTTCTTTTTATTTTTTAACTTTAAAGATTTTTATTTATTGATTTGACAGAGAGAGAGAGAGAGAGATCATAAGTAGGCAGAGAGACAGACAGAGGGAGAGGGGGAAGCAGGCTCCCTGCCGAGCCGAGAGCCTGATGCGGGGCTCAATCCCAGGACCCTGAGACCATGAGCTGAGCCGAAGGCAGAGGCTTAACCCACTGAGCCACCCAGGGGCCCCTGGTCCCCAATTTCTAAGGACAGAATTTCATAATGGGATACCTGGTGTGGGAGACAATTTTTAAAGGAGCACCTTTGCAGACTTTTCCTATGCTATATCCTGTATTTCTGAAATCCATCCTTTCTCTCCATCCCCCACCCCCGCCACCACTGCACTTGTGATCACTGTCTCTCTCCTCCATTCCTGCAATAGCCTCCCTCAGTTTGGCCCCCTCCAGTAGATTCTTCATATGTAGACTAAAGTGACCAAAAGTATATCATCATCCAGCCCCATCAAAGGCTTCCAATGGACTTCAGGACCCAACTCAAACATATATTTTAAGATCTTTTATAATCTAGCCCCTGCTAAATCAATTAATAATTAATAGCAGTATTTTTATACTATTAATCTAGCCCCTGCTAGATTAATTATAATTAATTATAATCCAGCCACTCTAGCCAATCCTGCACCTTACTCATTGTACTCGTTTTGGCCCAGTGGTTCTCGAAGTGTGGTCCCCAGGACCAGCAGCATCAGCATCACCTGAGAACTTGTTAGAGACACAAGTTCTTCAGCCCTCCCAGATCTACTGATTCAGAAACTCTTGGGGTAAGTCCCAGCTATCTGTTTTTAACAAGCCTCCAGAGGATTCTGACGCAGCCAAAGTTTAAGCACCACTGCCCCTTCTGTCCTCAACCATTTGCCAAGCATGTCATACCTTCTCTCTCACTGCCACAGCTTTGCACCTGCCTCTCCTGGAAGACTCGAACCCTACCCCCTCGCCAAGGTAGCTCCTCACTGCTCCTCAGGTCTTAGCATTTATGTCAATCACTTCTTCCCAGATAACTTCCCCATCTACCAGTCTAGAATTCTAGGTTCATGTTAGGAATTTCACAGCACCCTGCACTTCCCTCAGCATGCAAGATATTACCATAATAAAATGTAAGTTGAGTGTTCACAGATCCCAATTCTTGTCCAGGTGTTGACTGCTTTTTGTCATATGCACATAGTATCTCAATGCTTAGGGCACGGCCTGGCTCAGGACAGGTGTTCAGTATTTGTCGAATGAGTAAGTATCACATGAACAGTTTCCCTCTCCACTTGGCACCATACATAAGACCTAAAAAAGATGCATAGCCATGAGTAAGGTATTTTCTCACTCAGAGAAGATATCTGGCCTTCATAGGAGCCCACAGACTTCATAGTGAACCATGAGCAGCTCTGGTCTGAATAACATTTTGCTGTTATAAGTCAGCCTTAGAATAACAATGTGATATAAGCAACACTTTGTTTAAGTTCAACAAACATATGACATGTCAGAAAATGAGCTAGGAACACCAAGTCTAAGGAGCACCTAATCCCTCATGTGAGATAGGCACACAGTTAGAGTAGTGCCACAGGGTCACAGAGGAAGTAGAAACCATGTGGGCCAAACAGGAAAGTCTTCAGCAAGAAAAGTGAGTTAAGCCATTGTAGTGAGTTCAATAATAGCCCCCAAAAAGATATATTTAAGTCCTAAATTCCAGTATCGATGACTATGATACTATTTGGAAATGGGATCTTTGCAGATCTAATTAAGTTAAGGATCTTGAGATAAAATCATCCTGGATTTGGGGGTAGGGGGCCTAAATGCAATGAGTAGTGGTGTCCTTATAAGAGAGATTTGAGAAGAGGAAAAATCTGGAGAACGGCATGTGAGGATGGAGGCAGAGATTGGAGTGACAGGGCAAGCAATGCCAAGACTGTCAACCACCACCACAAGCTGGGACAGAGACTCAGAGTCTCCCTCAGAGTCTCCAAAAAAACCCAATTCTGCCAACATCTTGATTTTGGACTTCTGGCCTCCAGAAAGGTGAGAGCATAAATTTCTGTTGTCTTAAGCTACCAAGTTTGTGGTAATTTGTTACAGTGGCCCTAGGAAACTAATACAGCCTTGAAGGATGAATTGAAAGTAAGTTGCTAGCCAATGAAAATGGAAAAATATAATCTCATGAAATCATGGGCTCCAGAGACAGCAAGAGATCTAATGACAGAACTACTCAATGATACTCTAATGACAGAACTACTCAGAAGGTAGGCTGTCGCCGGGTTGTGCAGGGCTGGGAATCTTGTACTGTGGTAGAAACAGGGATCATGTGAAGAGGTATTTGGATGTTATTATGGCCCGCAAACTCAGGAATAAGGGAATTGTCTTATTATTATCATTGCTCGTACCCAGACTTAGAAGAGGAAAGAGCACTTTAATACCAGCCAGGCCTTAAACCCAATCTCAAGAGCAGAAATCTAATAATCAAGTTGAACCAGGTAGAAGCTTTCTTTATCCTAAGCCTCAAACCAAAACAGGTCTGATGCCCCTTCTCCTTATGCACTCCCCAATTTCCAATGTTCTTTACCACTACGTTGCAGTAAAAGCACTCTGATGTGTGTGCTCTCTGGTGTCTGCCTTAACTTGCACATCACACACCTTATGCCAGAAAAAGAGAAAAAAATGAATCTCTAGATTAAGAATCACTTCTCTCTCTCTCTCTTTTTTTTTTTTTTTTAGAAAGAGAGAGAGAACAGGGGTGGGGTAGGGACAGAGAGAGAGGGAGAGAGAGAATCTTAAGCAGGCTCAATCTCAAAACTCTGAGATCTTGACCTGAGCTGAAATTAATAGTCGGATGCTTAACCAACTAGGCCACACAGGCACCCCAAACTTACTTATTTTTAAGATTTTATTTATTTATTTGACAGAGAGCTAGAGAGAGAGAGAGCACAAGCAGGCAGAGCAGCAGGCAGAGGGAAAGGGAGAAGCAGGCTCTCCACTGAGCAGAGAGCCCGATGCGGGGCTCGATCCCAGGACTCTGGGATCATGACCTGAGCCAAAGGAAACGGTTTAACCAACTAAGCCACCCGGGCACCCAACTTACGTTTTTTTTTTTTTTTTTTTAATTCTCTAAACAATTAGAGGATCCCTCGGTGGAGAAAATGAATGCCCACTAAGAAGCTCTATAAATAATACTTTCTGAAAAAAATCTGTGGCTATCTCCCAATTTACCTTATCACTAACACAGCATAGGTCATTATGCCCAATTACCTTGGTATTAATTGACATATTGGACGATATGATTCTTTGTTGTGAGTCCTGTCCTGTGCATATAGGATGTTTGGCAGTATCCCTGGACTTTACCACTCAAAGACGTAGCTCTTCCCCAGTGGTGACAATCAAACATGTCTCCAGACATTTGTCCTCTGGGGGGTAAAATCACCCTCGGATGCATGACTGCAGTCCATTTAGAAGTATGAAGGTAGGGCGCCTGGGTGGCTCAGTGGGTTAAAGCCTCTGCCTTCGGCTCAGGTCATGATCTCAGAGTCCTGAGATTGAGGCCCACATTGGGCTCTCTGCTCAGCAGGGAGCCTGCTTCCTCCTCTCTCTCTGCCTGCCTCTCTGCCTAGTTGTGATCTCTCTCTGTCAAATAAATAAAATCTTAAAAAAAAAAAAAGAAATATGAAGGTAAAGGCAAGAAACAGTAGCTACAATGTTAAGTGCTTTGTCTCTAATGAACATAAGTAAGGGTTGAGATGCGGGGTAGGGGATTTGAGTCACAGGGGTAGATATGGAATTAGCTGTTCCTATTAGTGCTAAGAAGACAAAAGGGGATAACTGCCAAATGTATAGGACAAATAATGTAAAAACTTAGAAAAAAAATGTTTTTCTTTGGGAACTGGGGAGTTCTTCACTGAAGAAGCTGTGTTTGAAAACTATCTTCAAGGGCCATAATGAGGGCGCCTGGGTGGCTCAGTGGGTTAAAGCCTCTGCCTTCGGCTCAGGTCATGATCTCAGGGTCCTGGGATCCAGGCCCACATCCGGCTCCATGCTCAGCAGGAAGCCTGCGTCCTCCTCTCTATCTGCCTGCTTCTTAGCCTACTTGTGATCTCTCTCTGTCAAATAAATAAATAAAATCTTAAAAAAAAAAAGGCCATAATGATTGAGAAGGGTGGAGAAAAGAGGGGGAAGACATTTCAGACAAAGAAATTTATAATTAGGTGAGATCAAACATGCAAGTCAGGGGAAGCACTAGAGTACAGAGGGCTGCAGAATCCAATGTCACCGATAGTGACCTGCTAGTCATGGTGGACCCTAGGGCTCTAGGAATCTGCTGTAACTCTAAAATATTTAAGAGAGGGATATGAACCCAGTATTTGGGATTAGGAAATGTCTACAAGGTTCTAGTCTTAGAGAGAGGATTAATGTGTTAATGTCCAGGTTTTAGAAAACTACCAAGATGAAGAGTATTGACTGAGGATGTCCTCATTATCTGAGGATAATTAATAACAGGAAAATTAAATCTATTGAAAAAGGGACTATCATATCATATTAAATAATGAAAAAAATTTATAGGGACATTTATAATGAGAAGAGAAACCAAAGGTTATAAAATAATTTTATATCATATTTAATTTAGTTTATAATTACAAATATGTCCTAATACAGCAAACAAAAAATGGACTAAGGATTGATTTTATTTTTGTTTTGGCATGATTCTTTTGATAAGGTTGATTAGAGTCATAAGTCAGTATTTTCTTCATATTCAATTTTCAGATTTTTGCAAAATATTCTAGAGCTTCATCAATTTTCCCAAGGGTCTCTCCTTATCCTTTGATATTCAAATCATTTCCTTTGGAATTATCTATCCTGTCATCATCCTTTTTACAAGGTTTGCAACTTCATTTTGCAATCCGTTTGTGTCCTATTTACATTATATATTCTCCCTGACAAAGACATTGACCTGATGGGAGGGGTAGAGACAAGTGCTAATGAGGGAAAGAATCTCTGAGATCAGACTAATTTCATAAGTATTTGGTTCATTAGTGAGTTTGTTCATATTACCGCTACTATTATAACTGTGGGGTAACTTGTGTCAGCATTTATGTAACAAGAACTGCCAATACATACCACAATAGTCTTAAGCTTACATATAAAATAAAGGCTGTTGTCTGGGAGAATGACAAGGAAGAGTTAGTCAAACATTCTGGTTAACTGATAGTATTAGTGTTTACTTAACCTTTAACCTAAAACTCATGGGAGTTAACAAGGAGACAATATCCTACTGTGACAGTCCATGACTAAGAGAACAAAGCAACAGACTCCTTCACCAATCAGAATAACAAATGTCACAATACAATATTCACTTAATGCCCTGTTCCAGTGAGTGGCAGCATTTGGTACCAATAATTAGACTAGAGTTTCCAAAAAATATCAGATGTGTTCATCCATAAAACTTTCTGCCTTTCAAAGTCACAAACAATACAATTTTGGGTAGATCTCTTTCTTCCAGTTATGAGTAACTTTCTCAACAGGCACAAATTGACCGTGGAAACCACAAGACCTATTTACCAAATGTAAATCACTTAGACTTTTAGTTCAAAAACAGCATGACTAAAGCACTGCTGATATTCTCAGCACTTGACCACATCGAAACCACTCTTTCTCCGTAGAATTCTAGATGACCTTCAAATCCACGTCCTTTTCTGACTTTCCTTCACATAATACTGTTTTCAGCATTCATCTTTCAAACAGTCTAATCTTTACTAATTTTATAATTAGGTGGTTTCAAAGTTTAAAAAAAGAACCCAAATTGATAACATCCCGACCATTCTGGATGACAATATTTCAATACAAGTTTAAGCAGCAAAGATAAGGAAACTTATTAGGTCATTCCTTCAAATCCTGGGATTAGTGAGTTTTCAAAAATAAATTCTACTTTGCAAGACTTTACATGGACAGCTTGACTTACTTAATTCTTGGAAAATTTGCTCTTTGTTCCCTTCTAGAACTGGCTGGTGCACTGTAGAATATGTGGTTGCCTAATGTTATTGAAAGGACTGTTTAACTGTCTCTGCTGGCATTGTGTTTTATTATCCAAAATGCCCACTTTGGCAATCATTTCTTCAGATTTTGATACTGTCTTTTCAAAATTTGTATATTGCCATTTTAAGTATGAAGATTGTATTTCCGAAAATAGCCACAGCAACATTTTTTGGTCTTAAATACTCTTCCAGAACCTAACAGCTGTCTATCGGGAGTGGAGCTTATTTTCTCTACCCCTGACCTGGAGGCTCCTTGGCCAATACAGAACAAGAGAAGGAATGCAGCATGACTTCTGAAACTAGTTCATATGGACTAGATGGCTTCTGCCTACTCTTTTTCTCTATCTCTCTTTCTCTGTCTGTCTGTGTGCTTGCCCTTAGAACCCAACCACCATGAAATAAGAAAGGAGCCACATGGAAAGGTCACATGCAAGTATTCTGGCCACAGTCAAAGTTGAAGTTCCAGACAGCATCAAGGCCACACAGGTGAGTGAATGAGTGAGTGTGTGACCCTTCAGAGAATTCCAGCTACCAGTCTTCAAACCACTCTAGTCTACTCTGAGTATGGATTTGTTAACAAGTAAAGGGCATTACTGTTTTAAGTCACTTGGTTTTGAGGTGGTTGTTGTTGCTCTTGTTGTTGTTTAATGTAGCCGTACATAACCAACAGGAATAACACATCAATATTGGTACAGGTTAATTTTTCAGATTAGCTAGCTACTTTGTGGTAGATATAAGGACCATGAGGGATTACAAGATGAAAAGAAAAGGAGAGAGATAATATATCTAAAGCAAAACTTTTTCTGCTTATGTTGAGAACTAAACTTTAAAACTCTTAAAAGAAAACACGGGGGAAAACTTCATAACATTGGATTTGGCAATGATTTATTGGATGTGACAACAAAAGTATAGACAACAAAAGAAAAAATAGAAAATTGGATTGCATCAAAATGCAAAACTTTTGTGCAATCAAAGGACACTATCAACAGAATGAAAATGCAACCTATGGAATGGGAGAAAATGTTTGCCAACCATATATGTGATAAGGGGTTAATATCCAAAATACATAAAGAATACCTAAAACTCAGGGCACCTGGGTGGCTCAGTGGGTTAAGCCTCTGCCTTCGGCTCAGGTCATGATCTCAGGGTCCTGGGATAGAGCCCCGCTCGGGCTCCCAGCTCCAGCATGGAGCCTGCTTCCCCCTCTCCCTCTGCCTGCCTCTCTGCCTACTTGTGATCTCTCTCTCTGTGTCAAATAAATAAATGAAAACTTAAAAAAAAAAAAATACCTACAACTCAACATCAACAACAACCTGCTTAAGAAATGGGCATAGGATTTGAATAGATATTTTTCCAAACAACATACACAAATGGCTAATACGAATGTAAAAGATACAATCAGAACACAACATTCTGAAAAGAATGGGTGTTATTACTTTTATGCAGAAGGTAGAATGGGTGCTCAGACAAGTTAGTAATGTTCTCAACATCACACATCTAGAGCTAGCTTAAATCCAAAGAGGTTTAAGCACCAGACTACACTCTGCTAAGAAGAGCTTCTTGAGATCCCAAATCATGTATTTTGTTTCTGTGTGCCCAGAGTTAGGTCTTAGAAGACACCTAATAAACATTAGTTGAAATAAAAATAAGAAAAAAATACATAAAAAGATGCCTGGCATCACTAATCATTAGAGAAATGCAAATTAAAACCATAGAAATACTATTTCATATCCATTAGGCTGGCTATTATCAAAAAAGAAAAAGAAATTAGCAAGCGTTGGCAAGGATGTGTAGAAATTAGAGCCATTGTACAATGTTGATGGGAATGTAAAATGGTGGAACCACTATAGAAAACAGTATAGCACTTCCTCAAAAAAATTTTAAAAAGAATTATAATATTATCCAGCAATCCCACTTTGATATATCCAAAATGTTTGAAAGCAGGGTCTCAAAGAGACATTTGTATACCAATATTCATGGTAGCATTATTCACAATAGCCAAAATATGGAAACAACCCAAGCGTCCTTTGATCAATAAATGGGCAAACAAAATAGAGTACATCCATACAATTTGTTCATCCTTAAAAAGTATAGAAATTCTGACTCATGCTACAACATGGGTGAATCTTGAGGACATCATGCTAAGTGAAATAAGCCAGTCACAAACAAGAAAAATACTGCATGATTACATTTTTCTAAAGATTTTATTTATTCACTTGACAGAGAAAGAGCATGAGCAAGGGGAGGGGCAGGCACAGGGAGAAGCAGGCTCCCCACTGAGCAGTGAGCCTGATACATGACTGATCCCAGGTTGCTGGGATCACAGCCTGAGCTGAAGACAAACACGTAACCCAATGAGCCACCCAGGCATCCTGGTATGATTACATTTATATGGAATACCTAGAAAAGTCAAATTCATAGGCAAAAAGTAAAATAATAGTGGCCAGGAGTTGGAGATCAAAGGGGACTTATTGTTTAATGGGTACAGAGTTTCAGTTTGGGAAGGTGAAAAAGTTCTGCAGATGGATGGTAGTGATGGTTGCACAACAATGTGAACATACTTGATGCCATTGAACTATACACTTAAAAATGGTTACAATGGTAATTTTTACCTGATAAATATTTTCTACAATAAAAAAAAAGCCAAAGGTGTTTCCAAATAAGATATTAAAATGACCAATAAGCACATGAAAAGATGTTCTACATTATTAGTCATTACACAAATGCAAAACAAAATCATGAGAGGGCACCTGGGAGGCTCAGTCCATTGGGTGGTTGCCTTTGGCTCAGGTCATGATCCCAGGGTCCTGGGATAAGTCCCACATCAGGCTCCCTGCTTGGCGGAGAGCCTGCTTCTCCCTCTCCCGCTGCCTGCCACTCTGGCTACTTGTGCTCTCTATCTCTCTGTCAAATAAATAAATAAAATCTTAAAAAAACAAAAAAGACCATGAGATAACACATCATAGCCACTAGGATGGCAATCATCAAAACAACAGATAATTACAAGTGTTAACAAGGATGTGGAGCAATTGGAACCCTCACACATTGTTGGTGTGAAGGCACATGGTGCAGTTACTTTGGAAAACAACTTGGCAATTACTCAAAATGTTAAATATAGAGTTGTCATATGACCTATCAATACCACTTCTAAGTAAATAACCCACAGAAATAAAAATATATATTCAAACAGAAGCATGTACATGAATGTAGCATTATTCATAACAACTAAAAAGTAGAAACAATCCCCTTATGGAGTGAACATGCCCTCCCCCATACTCATATGTTGAAGCCCTAAATCCCAATGTGATGGGATTTGGAGGAAGGGGTTCTGTGGGAGATAATTAGATTTGGATGAGGGTGGGGCCCCCTTGATGGGATTAGAGAGCTCTCCTTTCTATCCTCCCAACCCGTGGAACCCACTTCCCCACTGCTGTGTGAAGATAGAGCCAATAGTTGGCTATATGCGCACCAGAAAGAGGGCTCTCACCAGGAACCAAATCTGCCGGCACTGTAATCTTGGATTCCCCAGCCTCCAGAATTGTGGAGAGAGGACAGACTTTGTTCCACAGTGGATGCGTCATTTGTTTTGATACGCATAAGAAGTCCCTATTAATTCCACTGTTTAAAAAAATGAAAATCTGGAACAGCAATAAAATTCATAGCCCAAAAGGGGTTCTTAACATCACATCCCTTGCTAGCAATTTCATAATAGGTTCTTACCCTTTTTAAATTACTTATTGTTAAAGGGTTTGTGAGTTAGAGAGTATAATAAACTAGACCTTAATTTCCCAAACTAATCCAAAAGTTATTGTGAAATGACCATCTAAAAATTTAAAATAGTGATGTCTAAGACAGTGAGTTCAGTTGAACAGACCAAAGTATAATTGAACAATGAAATTCTGAACTTGGATTTCAAAGACAGTGAGTTCAGTTGAACAGACCAAAGTATAATTGAACAATGAAATTCTGAACTTGGATTTCAAGTGTGGATAAAACATCATTCGTTTGTCAGGAACTTCAAATCATTTCCAGGAACTTCAAATCATAAGTATACGCCATCAAGAAACCATTTCCGGAGGGGCACCTGGGTGGCTCAGTCAGTTAAGCATCCAACTCTTGATCTCAGCTCAGGTCTTGATCTCAGGGTCATGAGTTCAAGCCCTATTGGGGCTCATGCTCAGCATGGAGCCTACTTTAAAAAAAAAAGGAAAGGAAAGAAAGCATTTCTGGAGAAGTAATTTCAGCAGGGAATATGAGATGTGTGATGAGGGAAAATAGAAGAATGCAAAGTTAACTATAAGTGGGTGACCCGGAAAAATCTCTGACCTTACTGCCCTTTCCAAGAAAATATGGATCACAACCTATTCTGAACAAAACCATGTCCCCCTTAAAATTCATATACTGAAGCCCTACTCCCACTGTCACTATATTTAGAAATGGGGCTTTTAAAGAGAGAAAGCTAAATGAGGTCCTAAGAATATGGCTCTAAACCAATATGACTATTGTCATTATAAGAAAAGGAAGAGGGGCACCTATCTGGCTCAGATGGTAGAGCATGTGACTTTTTTTTTTTTAAGATCTTATTTATTTATTTGACACAGAGAGAGAAAGATCAAAAGTAGGCAGAGAAGCAGGCAGAGAGAGAGGAAGAAGCAGGCTCCCTGCGGAGCAGAGAGCCCGATGCAGGCCTTGATCTCAGGACCCTGAGATCATGACCTGAGTCGAAGGCAGAGGCTTTAACCCACTGAGCTACCCAGGTGCCCGAAAATGTGACTCTTGATCTCAGCGTTGTGAGTTCAAGCCCCTCACTGGGTGTGAGGCCTATTTAATTAAAAGAAGAAGAAGGAGAAGAAGAAGAAGAAGAGGAGGAAGAGATACCAGCAAGATGCGAGCACACAGAGAAGTCCGTGTGAGGGCACAGCAAGAAGGCGGGCCATCTGTAGACCAAAGAGAGGGCTTAGGAGAGTCCAAACCTGCTGACACCTTCAACTTGGATTTCAGCCTCCAGAATATGTGAAAATAAGTTTCTGTCACTTAAGCCACTCGGTCTGTGACATTTTATTATGGCAGCCTAGAAAATAAAAAAATTTTGTCCTGAAAACCTGGCAAGGATTCCAGGAAGGTTGGATGAGAAAATACATGTGAATTTCCTTTGTCAATTTTGAAGGGTACTAAAAACAGGAGATGCCATTACCTCTTGATTGGAATCATCACTCACTTTCACATTAAGGGAATGTTCACTTAAGGAAAGTGTTTAATAGAAGAAAGTCTAAAGAAAAACCTAATGTTTACATTTATTCGATTTATATTAAGCCAACTCCTCCCAGTTTTTGAGCTGTTTTATCTGGCATATTAGTTCAAGGATAAATTCCTACTTCAAGGTTAAAACAATTGGAAGATGAATTTATTATTGTAAGTAATGAAGGACAAAGTCTTGATTACACTGTTCAGTTTAAATATATTTAGTCACTGATGTCAGCAGTATTATGGGTTATAATTTATCTCTCAGAAGTTTACTTATATCTACAGATAATAATATCTAACACTTACTAAACCGTTACATGTTCCCTTTCCATGTATTAGTTCAATTAATACTCAGAACTTGTTACATACTGTTAAAAAAGTACCAAGGCCATGAACTAGTAAGGAGGGAAACCGAGACCTAGACTGCAGTCTGACCCTTGGTGTCTCAATGAAACCACAGTTTTTAATTACTGGAAATTCTTCTACAAGGCAAGGATTGGCAGGAAATGTCTTTTTTTTTTTTAAGATTTACTTATTTATTTTAGGGAGGAGGGGAGGGGCAGAGGGAATGAGAAAATCTCAAGCAGACTCTGCACGGACTGCAGAGTCTGACACAGGGCTCGATCTCACGACCCAGAGATCATGACATGAGCTAAAATCAAGAGTCAGATGCTCAACCAACTGAGCCACCCAGGTGCCCTGGCAGGAAATGTCTTATAGAAAGATCTGTATCAATGCTATTTGGCAGTATTATTTACCACAACCAAGTATTTTCACACTCATAAACAGTGTATTTATGGTTACAGGATGTAAATATATGCATATTTCCATTAAAATAGAAACACCCATAATGTGCCTGAAGTTGTTATTCTATTTGAGCTAAATCTATGCATGGGTGGCTTCCAACAAAAAGCTAGATATTTTAGAAGGCATAAGCAAATTGAAGCTTTGTTTTATCATATTTTAACTACACATGAGCACATAAAATGCATGTTTTTATTTATTACACTTACTTCAACACTGATATAAAGCTCCTAAACTTGACAAGCCAAAATATTTTAAATCAAGATGAGAGTCTTTTAAATAATTTCAAACTGGAAATTATGAACATAAAGTAGCTATAGAAAACATACACACGCATAAAGCATTTAGTAATGTTTCTTCACATCTAGTTAGAGAATTTCAAGCATGCTAAGTACATAGACTCTCTGCTCCTTTGTGTTGTTCACTTCTATTGTAATCTGTGAGTATTTGACTAGAAGCTTCTATAACAATCAGTTGACTGAATGTAAATTGACTAGTGTCATAGGAGGCTTTAGATTGTTCCAGTAGTCAGATGCTTCTTTTTCTCTGCTGGCTCTTTCCTGTCATTATTCAAACATGTGCAAATCTAGCTCATCTTTGAAAAGCAAAATATCTCTCTCAATATCATATGTACCCTCTGCCCATTGCCTGCACCCCTCATAGTCAAGCTCCCTACAAGAGTGCTTTATATAGGGCACCTGGGTGGCTCAGTGGGTTAAATCCTCTGCTTTCGGCTCAGGTCATGATCTCAGGGTCCTGGGATCGAGGCCCGCATCGGGCTCCCTGCTCAGCGGGGAGCCTGCTTCCCCCCCC
>LNAC01000074.1:3509541-3525364 GCA_002007465.1 Ailurus styani
GGGAGCCCGATGCGGGCCTCGATCCCAGGACCCTGAGATCATGACCTGAGCCGAAAGCAGAGGATTTAACCCACTGAGCCACCCAGGTGCCCATAAATAAAATCTTTAAAAAAAAAAAAAGAGTGCTTTATATATCCATTGATTTTGTTTTCTCTCTTTCTTGTTCATACGTCATTTTATCCTCTTTACAGCATCAAGTACTTGTGCTCCCTCTATCCTTGAAACACTTTCTCTTGATTCCTATAACACATCCTCTCCCATATCTCTTGTCTCCAACTGATTTACTTCCACAACTCAAAGCATCTCCCTGTATTCTGATGAGTCCCAAAGCGACCTGCAGCACCAAAGTTTTCTCTGGGTGCCTTTTGGACATCATTATCTGGAAGTCCCTCAGGCATCACTAGCTCAAACACTTCCCCAACAAACCTGGTCTTTTTCCTCTATTCCCTGATCTGAGCATATAAACAGACTCTATTCAACCTATTGCTTAAACCAGAAATCTGAACATCGTTATTGACTCTTCCTTCTTCCTGATCCCCTAACCAATCAAATCTCATCAGTCTCCACAATCCATCAGCTGTACCCCAAAATGTCCCTTGACTCCATCTCCTTCTATCCATTCCCACTCTTACTCCCTCGGTTTAATCTTGTCACTTTTGTCCTACATTAAAGCAATGGTCTCTCAATTATTCTTCCCAATTCCACTGTTGGCCTCCTCTTCCAGTCTTCAGTGCTAATGCCCAGTGGTCATTCTAAATTACACTCCAATTATGGCAATCCTTTAAGTTCCATGGTTGGTTCCCTAAAACCTGTAGAATAAAGTCCAAAATTCCAAGAATAGCATACATGGTCTACATGGCCCTCCACACTTTAGCCAGAGTAATCTATATTCCATTTGTAAAATCAACTCACTCTTTCTTTCTTCTGCACCTTTCCACATACTGTTACTTTGTCTGGAATGCCCTTTGCACCAGCCTCTTCAGTTGGCTAAATCTTTCAAAACTCAGATCAGGAGTTTGAGTGAAGAGGATAAAGACACAAGGAACATGATGACATAAAACAAGGAAGGCCCTGACCAATCTAAAGCTAACGTAGAAAACTAAAGTTCTGACCTATGACATATAACCTTATTCTAGTATAGTGCAACAGAACAAAAAAAGCAAGATTAGAAAATGGAATAATACTTCATTTTCCAAATCTCAACTCTGACAAAACCTTTTGTGTAGAGGTGTATGTGTGTGCACACGTGCTTTTGGGAAGAAAGGGTAGCAGCCTAGGCAGAGACCTGAATACGGGTGGGAACCGTTATCCACCCCCCCATTCCCACCCTCTCCTACCAAAGCAGCAGACCACGGAGAACCCCCCCAGTGCAGCCTTCAGACTAAAGACATGCACCTGGATGACAATGACCCAGCTTATCCTTGCAACCCCTTATCATCACAGAGAATAATAACCACACATACTGTGGCCTAAAGTTATAATATTTTTGGTCTGGGACTACAAAATACAAAATATTTTTAGTTTGGCACTTTCAATGTCTTTTCAATAGATATTTGTTGAATGGTCAAAGTAAATAGGCAACACGGTCAAAATGTTGATAGGACTGAAGCTGGGTAAGGAGTCTGAAATGTTCAAAAATAAAAGCTTGTTTTTAAATGTAGTAAAATCCCAATTCAAGTTATGTTTAAAGTATATTTAGTTAACAGTACACGGTAGCTACCAAACAGGAAATATACAGGATATCCCTCACTTCTGAATAATATATAACCCTAACATCAGATTGTTAGAGAACTAAGTAAGATCATGTGGGTTTAAGTTCAGCACACACCCGGCCATGTGGGAAGTATATAACAAATTCAAACTCTTTTTATTATTGGCTGATCTTGGCTTTGAGCCCCGCACTCAACACAGTCTATGTCGATTGGACTAAATGCTAGCAGAAGATCTTCCCCTCATGTCTCCCAGTGCCTTTATGTGGCAGTGGTTACTTGACAAAGTACAGTTTTGCATCAAAAGTAGTGAAACCTTAATTAGTTGGAAGGGGTTACCTTATCTAAGATAGTTAGAATCTCTGAATGGCAAGATATACCTGACATTACTAATCTATTTTCTATGTATCCTTCTCCCTCCCTCCCTACCACCACCCAGACATACACAATGGGACTAATAAAGACTCAAAAAAGCCACTGCCAAGCAAGCTCTCTTCATATGAACAAGACTGAGCAGTTGTTCTAGCAAACAGTTGGAGAAGTAGAAAGGGTTTTAATAACTAGTTCCAGGAAGGATCAGAAAGCTGAGAGGAAGGTACTCAGCTAAAAACCTTTTGATCGTCGCTTCTTGGTTCCTCATCACAACTGGAAAAACCAACATAAAAAAGTTCCAGACATTTGTCAGGGAGCATAAACAGAGTGTGAGGTGCAAAACCTCCTCCAATCTCCAGGATGGAGACAGAACCAATTGGGAATTTCCCTGTGAGTCAGGGCAGCATTTGACACAGGACCACTGTTACACCCGCTTGTTATAATTTTTGTTGCTCAAAGGCACTTCTACAGTCCACAATGTAGAGAATAGGATTAAATCTTCCTGGGATTCTTGCCCAGCCTCAAGGCCATAATATTCTGAGCTTTGGTTCTTGCTGCACTTAATTGTTGACAGAGAAGAAAGTATGAAGATGGCAGTTGCATATATCCTTGAGCCTCGAAAATACCTGAGAAGCTAATCATTTGAAATATTCCTGAAACCCATTGCTAAATCTACACATCTTTACAAATAATTTCATAGCTAATAAATGGCTTATTTTCTTTCTTTTACCAGAGTACATCATTGAGTCTTACATTTGCACATTTTTCTAATTAGGTCTTTTCAGTTAATTGATAGTCTGTATTCTAATATTATGGAATAAAAATGACAGTGGGAGTGAGGGGAAGGATAAGAGGTAAGAAATGTTCATTTGACTTGCTTATATTTAATCAATGTTTCTTTGGAGCTATTGAAACAATTATTTTAATGTAAGGAATTTCAGATTTTAAAAAATAATAACGAGGTCCTAATGTGAGAGAACCATTTTTATCACATAAACACTGATATACTACCAAGAGCCTCACATGAAAATTTCCAGTATAAAAGATGTAGAAATTAGTACATGCAATTTAGTTACTTTTATTAATTTCAACTAAACAATTCTAATACTCTGATTCTAGACCAAGAAGATTAAATCTGACAACTGAGAAAATCCAATCAAATATATGTTTAAGCAAGACGTTTCAAAAGAAATGTTAGTAATTTAACAATAAAAGCTGCCATTTAGCAAGTATTTACTGTGTTCTGGGCAGAATGCCTACCTCTTTATGTACTTTGCTTATTTAATTCTCTCAATAACTCTATGAATAGGGTACTTTGACTTGCCAATTTTGAGAAAAGAATGGAAACCAATGTGATTTAATAACTTGCTAAAAGTCACATAGCCAGTTAGTAGCCTATGATTTGAAAATAAGTTTTAGGGCGCCTGGGTGGCTCAGTGGGTTAAAGCCGCTGCCTTCGGCTCAGGTCATGATCCCAGGGCCCTGGGATCGAGGCCCACATCGGGCTCTCTGCTCAGCAGGGAGCCTGCTTCCTCCTCTCTCCTCTCTCTCTGCCTGCCTCTCTGCCTACTTGTAATCTCTCTCTCTGTGTCAAATGAATAAATAAAATCTTTAAAAAAAAAAAAAGAAAAGAAAATAAGTTTTATTCCAAAGTCTTTGTGTTTATAGTGTTCAAAAGACTACACCTTCCAGCAGGACAGGGACCAATATATTTTGCTCTCAATGGCACTTACTATGTGTTCAATAGATATTAGTAAATGAGTATAGATAGATAGATACACACACACACACACACACACACACACACACACACACGTATATTCCTAATTCTGTAACTAAAAGCCAAAAGAGAAACATGTACATTTGTAAACTCACACATTATTGTAGTGAGTACTTTTTAAATGTTTTAAATTGTCAATTTATACTTATTATGTAAGTTTGTTTTCAAGGAGGACCAAGGCCCCTTCACCATTTTAAAAGCTGAATTTTGTCAACTAACCTGATTTTGTGGCCGAGGTGTTATTTTGAGGTATTAACTTTTCTCCCTGGTTTTCCTTCCCCTTTCCTCTCCACAACTCTGCCCCCATTTCGCGGATTGGTTCTGTGACACTGCCTCAAGAAAATACACCTGAAAAAAAAGAGTAGAGAGACCAGCAAATCTTTAAGATTTTCACTTTTCATAGCTCAGACAGCCACTAACCAGGAAGAGGTCATGATAACAGAAACATCTAAGTACAGTCCATGAGAACTGATAACTGACTCTTAGCTCACCAGTCCTCAGGCCCTTTTAATATTGACCCTTCTCATTTGTGACAGTGAGGGGGAGAGAGAAAGGAAGGGAGTCCAAGAAGGCTTCAGGCTATTTTCCCACCAACATGGCATGAGCTCACTTCACATATGAGTCTGTGGACTTAGATTCATAATTACTACAAATATTTCCCCATGTACTTTCCTCTTAAAGAGTCAACCACACATCTTCCGTTTTAAGCAATTACAAAGCTACCAACTTTCCTCTTTCAACTTGCTCAAAAACAAAATTAAGAAAATTGGTAAAGACCAAGAATTTACCTAGCCCAACTCCATTTTTTGATAAATTATACCAAAGTAAAGCAAGGCAAGACTCAATTGATTTCCAAAGCTCACAAGGAGAAACCTATGGAATTTAATACAACACCGCATAGAAAAATTCACCTCTCCATGTGTAATGAAAAATCAAGGCTTTACTTTGTGTCTTGTAACTAGCCACAGTATTTTTACAAAGAGGAGGCCGAACAACTCTACTAAACCGCAGGGAACAAAAACTCCCAGTACCTTCTGGAATGATATTCTGGCCAATCCGGTTGCCAGAAGAGACCTGAGCCAGGGACAGGGAGTGCGGAGAATTCAGTTCGACCCTTAGGGAAATGCTCCAATGAGAGACGCTTAGAGGTAGGGGGCGTGGCTTCAAGGGGCGGAGAATTTGTCTCTTGGATAATGGGAAGTGTGTGCTGATTGGCTGGACTTCTTCCCTCCCAGACCAGCCCTCTTTGGACGGCTGAGGCCATCCATCAAAAGAAATGCACCAATCAGAGGCTAAAATTCCCCCTTCCCCTCCCACCAGGGGGAAGCCCCGCCCTCCAATATATTACTCAGCCGCTCGGGCGCGGCCCCTTCGCCTCGGAGCTGACCCTGTGGTGGGCAGTGTCGTTTGGGCGGCGCTGCGGAGACCTCCACCCAGGACGGCTCCCCCTCCCCGGGCCTCTCCCCTCTTACCCGCGAGTTTCCTTGCCTCGTGGGCCTATCGGATCTGATATCGTGGGGGTGAGGTGAGAGCAGGCCCGGGGAGGGTGGATACCGCTGAAAAGCCGCAGTCACGGTCAAGGTGAGCTGGGACTTCGGGTTGCCTTCGTGGTGCTGCTAGAGAGCAGGGTTGGGGGCGTGGGGTGAGGGATAGGTCCGGCCCGCGCTCTTTTCCTGGATTAACTCTCCCGTTGCTGTAAGCAACAAGTCTAGGCTAGTCCGAGCTTGGAGGGGCGGGGCCAGATCCGACCTACTGAGAGTCTGTCAGGTCGGCTGGGTCCCAGGGCGAGCCCTGGGCAAAAAGAGTGGGACCCATTAAGTTGGAGGTTCCTCATTTGCCCACCCCTTCCGTCGTGCAACTTTAAAGATCCCCTGCCTACCTGTCTTTCACTTGGTGTGGGAGGTATCCTTGTATCCGGGGCTTACCTTGTGGCGGGGACATAGTAGCTGTGAAATACCGACTCTTAAATTAATGAAACTCCCAGGTTCATTTTGCAACCTAAATTATCCTCCCGCCCTCAGTATGTATTCCCGTAGCACCCTTTAAGTTTCCTTTCCTGACCCCAATAAAAGTTAACAATTATTGAGCGCTGTGTGTCAAGCATTGTGCAAAACTCTACATGAATGTTACTTAATTTTAACAACCATTCAGAGAAAGAAATACTGTTACCTCGTTTTACAGACGTAGAAATAAATTCATTATTATTGTCCAGCGTTTCTTAGGTACCTATGTGCTAAGCACTATACGTAGGTATCTCATTTTTCCACACAAGCCTATGAGGTAGGTGGTAACCTCATAGTCACTTTACAGATGAGGAAATAGGGATGAAGTAAAATTAACTAACATTAATAGTTCATATTGTTAATATATGGCAGAATTAATTGCATACTACCATCTAATTTCAAAGTTTTGGCACCCCATCTTACAGCATCTATATTCATTTATCTCTTGACAGTGAATGAATTGAAAAAGTATTTCTGAAGATTTGCCATTTTTTTTAAGACAAGGCTCCTGCCCTCTAGGAACTCAATTTAGAATGTGACCAACTGGTGGGATGGGGGGGTGGGGGTTGTAACAAATGGCACTTTACAAGGACTTAGATTGACTAGTGGCATTGGGGAGGAGAGACTTGTGTTATAAAGCACTTAGCATGATACAAGGCAAGAAGGGCTTTTCTTACACTCCTTTCTGGGCCTTGTTCTATATATAGATGATAGAGGTACTGACAACAACTGACTCTCAGAAACTGCTACACCAGCTGAATGCCCTGTTGGAACAGGAGTCGAGATGTCAGCCAAAGGTCTGCGGCTTGAGACTAATTGAATCTGCACACGATAATGGCCTCAGAATGACTGCAAGGCTAAGAGACTTTGAAGTGAAAGATCTTCTCAGTCTAACTCAGTTTTTTGGCTTTGACACGGAGACGTTTTCTCTAGCTGTGAATTTACTGGACAGATTCCTGTCCAAAATGAAGGTATGTTTAAAGCTACATTGTAGAGTATTTCTTAGTTTTACTCAGTGTGTTTTGGAAATGGAATTGTTCTAGCTTTGGACTGGCATTCATAAACTTGACCTTTTTTATTTTCATCATGTAGCAAAAACATTTTGATGACTCTGTGTACTACAGCATTGATGAATACTCTTCCTTATAATCAAGAATAATCCATCATTAGATTTAACTTCTGACATTGAAAAATAATCTAATAGCAAATAAATGTAGACTTTCCCAGTATGAGAGTTGGGTGTTTTGTTTTTTGTTTTTGTTTTTAAGATTTTATTTATTTATTTGACACAGAGAGAGAGATCAGATCACAAGTAGGCAGAGAGGCAGAGAGGAGGAAGCAGGCTCCCTGCTCAGCAGAGAGCCCGATGCGGGCCTCGATCCCAGGACCCTGAGATCATGACCTGAGCGGAAAGCAGAGGCTTTAACCCACTGAGCCACCCAGGCGCCCGAGAGTTGGGTGTTTTTAAAATCTTTTTTGATAGGTTGGGTATTTTCATTTATCTACTATTTTTAAATTGAGAGAAATGTGTTAGAGGCAGAATGCTAGATTATGGTTTAAGAATTAGAGGTTTGTTTTTTGGTGGGGGTTTTTTTTCTTCTTCTTTTTTTGAATGCTCTGAGCCACCTGGGTCAATAGAATATATTTCTTAACCTCCAGGCATATATAAGGTTCTAATTGTTTTAGCCTTAGGCCTATTCGGATCTTGCTTATGCTTGCCATTTTCAACATCAGTTGACATACAGTTGAGAAGAGAATATCTTCTGACGGAGGAGCATTTATGTAACTATTCCCTTATATTGGATAAGCAGGACATCCATGTAGCTTTCAGAGCTTGCTCACCTGTTAAAAATACATTTACCTTCTCTGTGCCCCTGGGCATTAGTGGATGACATGATGTGACAGTTGGAATGGGACTCATCTTTTAGTCCTCAGTACCTAACACAATATGTCATATACAGAAGAAACTCCCTATTTGTTGAATTGGATGATTCAAGAAACTTGCTCAACAGACTAATTAAGCTATTCTTTAGACACCTTGTGAAAGCACTACCTTTGAATCTATAAATGTTGCACAGATTAATAATATGCATCTGTCCCTTAAGTATATTACAGTCTTATATGAAAATAATATTTGTGGGCACCTGGGTGGCTCAGTGGGTTAAAGCCTCTGCCTTCGGCTCAGGTCATGATATCAGGGTCCTGGGATCGAGGTCCGCATCGGGCTCCCTGCTCAGCAGGGAGCCTGCTTCCTCCTCTCTCTGCTTGCCTCTCTGCCTACTTGTGATCTCTCTGTCAAATAAATAAATAAAATATTTTAAAAAGAAAAGAAAATATTTGTACCAATAACTATCAAACAATGCAAGGCATAATAAGAAAGATAAGTATGTTGCTGAAGGGGTTCCAAGAAAAAGAGGGTAAAGGCTTCTTAAAGTTTCATTTAACTTGAAATTTAGGATGGATAGAAGTTTGACTTTGTCACATTGTAGACGTTCATGAAATGATATATAAATAAGAGATCGGTAGTGGATAGAGCTTTACAGGCAGAGTAAACACTGTGTGCTAAAGTATTTAAAAATGATTTTATGTGTTACTACAAAGAAAACAGCCTAGAAAAACACAACATCCTAGAAAGAAATTTTGTGCATAAGCTGTGAGGAGTTTCAGTCCTTCTATAAGCCTTTGACAAGTTAATTTATTTGGGTTCCAAGTGGGTATATAGCATTGACAGGCTGCAGTTAAGGTATGACTGGATCTCGTTAAGTCCTTCACTGTCAAGAACTATACCTCAAAGATACAGTTTCATAATGATGGATTTGATTATCCTTTGTTTTTTTTTATGTTTTTTAATTGAAATAAGCTAAAAACATGGGCTTATTGTCTTTTTAGGTACAGCCCAAGCACCTTGGGTGTGTTGGGCTTAGCTGCTTCTATTTGGCTGTTAAATCAATAGAAGAGGAAAGGAATGTCCCATTGGCAACTGACTTGATCCGAATAAGCCAGTATAGGTTCACGGTTTCAGACTTGATGAGAATGGAAAAGATTGTTTTGGAGAAGGTGTGTTGGAAAGTCAAAGCTACTACTGCCTTTCAATTTCTGCAACTCTACTATTCACTCATTCAAGAGAACTTACCAATTGAAAGGTATGTTATCTTTGTTTTGACCAAAGGAGATTGGGAAATCAGACTGGTACTCTGAATGTTGCATAAAATCTGTATCTTGGAATAATTTCAATCAAAATAAGTAAAATGAGGAAAAAAAAAAAGTAACATGACAGCTGCAGCTCCTTGGATTTCACTTCACTGTCCAGCAGAAGTGAGACTTTCAGTTGTCAAAAGCTTCTTGAAGGCTGTGAAGGCTAATTCTTGGGATTAAAGGACATTTCAACATTTTTTTTATTACATTTTCCACTTACAGACTACTTAACTCATAGAACCTAGTAAGTAAGCACCTAACAGATTTATTGAAAAAGAACTTTAGTAGCTGCAGAAATACATTAAAATGAAAAAAAAAAAAGCTTGATAGTTGTGGTATTATACTTTAGGAGGGGAAGGTAGCAAATTACTTAAAATTCATGTATGGTATCATTAAGAAGTTGATGCCCCTGAAGGAAGGGCAATTCTTCAAATAATATATTTTCTGTCATAAGTGTGCATAAACTTCATTTTAAAATGATTTCAGTGTCGTTCTAAACATCTATCTTTCGACTACATGTAAAATTATCTACATAAAATTAATCTCATTTTCTTTTTAAAGGAGGAATAGCCTTAATTTTGAAAGACTAGAAGCTCAACTTAAGGCATGCCACTGCAGGATCATATTTTCTAAAGCAAAGGTAAATATTTTATAAAGACGAAACCTATTTATATACCTATTTTCTATTTAACACTTACTTTAAAATTTATCTCTTTTAGCCTTCTGTGTTGGCGTTGTCTATCATTGCACTGGAGATCCAAGCACAGAAGTGTGTAGAGTTAACAGAAGGAATAGAATGTCTTCAGACACATTCCAAGGTATGTCAAGGTCATATCCTAAATGGTGTTAACAGCTGTAAAAGAAACTAAACCACTTGTACTATATCCTGAAGTAAAATGAGATGTCATGTGTCTATTTGAAACTTGAGTAGCTTATCCTCAAATTTATTTAACAAGGAAAGACACATGTTAGTAAGATCACAATTATTGCTGTGGTCAAATACCATAGGACTTTTTATTTTAGAGAGAGAGAATCTCAAGCCAACTCCCCATTTAGCATGGAGCCTGACCAGGGGCTCAATTCCGTGACCGAGAGATCATGACCTGAGCTGAAATCAAGAGTCGGATCTTTAACCACCTGAGCCATCCAGGCCCCCCATGTAGGACTTTTGTTTTTACTGGCTAATAATTTTTTTTTAAATTTATGTACAGATAAATGGCAGAGATTTGACCTTCTGGCAAGAACTTGTATCCAAGTGTTTAACTGAATATTCATCAAACAAGTGTTCCAAACCAAATGTTCAGAAGTTGAAATGGATTGTTTCTGGACGTACTGCACGGCAACTGAAGCATAGTTACTACAGAATAACCCACCTTCCAACAATTCCTGAAATGGTCCCTTAATTGGTAAATGTGCTTCATAGTTATTCTCCATATAAAGAAAATTTTCTAATGCTATAGTTTTATTCTATAATTCAAGAATTAAAATCTGAATTACTTTCAGAGAAAGCAAATGGAGTTAGAATAGCAAGGGGAAAATGACTTCACTGATCTAGTAGTTAATATTTTGAAGGCATTTACTACATTCAAGATATAATACCCTAAGAGTAAGGAATGATCCAATCTTTGATATGTACATTATCCATTTCATTAAATTACCAGCTTAGAAAATCATGTCTTCCTTAATAACCTAAATTTTAAAAGAAGCACTAAGACACTATTTTTCACATCATTTTGCTATATGTAGACTCAAGTTTTGGCACATCTAAAGTTAACACAAGCCTGAGCAGGACAACAGGACCAAAAGTTTGAACCATAAATGAACTAATTTGAGACTGTTAGCTTATAAGCAAAATCAGTATGAACTTGGATGTTACACTTAAAGTTATGGCAGATGGTCCTCCATACTGGGTATCTGTGAACTGCCAGGGTATCACAACACTATATTTGTATACGATTGCTATAGCAGTTGGAACACTGCAAAAGTAATTATATGCATAAAAAATGAATACCTCATCACCAATACAGGATACATATTCTTACCATGTGAATTTAACTGAGTGGTGATTTAACTTTTTCCTACTCAGACTAAATGTTAACACATCTACATATGACATGACTATAAATCTTCGATTAAACAGTTTATTTTTAACAGTTAATAATATTTATGTGTGGCAGAATTCTAATAACTTAATTTTTTGTTTGTTTAAATAGGATTGTTACAGCAACAAAAAGCTCTTCTCTGAAGCCTTTCTCCACAATCCTGAGCTATGGATTCTATAATGTTATAATGGATTTAAGCTGTGAAGCCTCAGAACATCACAACTAGATTAGCATTGATGTTCTCAGATTTGGGAAAACTACCTAATTAATAAGCTGTAGGGGAATTAAATTAAATTTGAATTCATCTGTGAGGCATACAATTCAAAGCTAAGAGCAGAGCATAAATGTGAAATGTTAATAACAAGCCTGGGAAGGTGAACTGTGAATCTTCATTTCTAACATTGACCCAACTTTCTATATTGGGTCAGTATATTGTATTTAGGTGGTATTATAAGTGGTAACCTAATTAAATTCTAAATTATGAGGTATACTTCAAAACCAACATTTCACAAATGCACTTTTAAGGCATAACAAGGGTCACTATTTTAGGCAGTGAAAATGATTTCTTGGTACCTGTAGTGCAAGTAATAGATAATCCAGAGATTGGAAGACCTTATTGATACTTGGGAATTACACCTAAATTTGAAGGCATTTTATAAAAGCAAAACTACAGGCCTAGTCATTTTGGCATACTAAGTTATCTTTAATATTTTTTCTAAAAAATAGGTGATGTTTGTATCCATGATAAAATTTACACAATAGCTACTGCCTCCATCTAATCACATCAAGAAAATTTGTTTTTATTGTGTTAGTAATTCAAAATAACATCGCTCCAAAAATTTGCTGATTTAACACTCCAGAAATTTTTACTAAGGGCTGTTTTTATAAAAACTGCTATTGCTTCTAATTTAGAATTTTTAAAGGAAGAGAATATACTTTCACTAATTGCCCATCCTGTGCCAAAAGAAAGTCATTAAAAAAGTACGTAGGCATCTTCATAATTATGAAGTTGCTAAGTTAGTATTTGAGGTTTTAAGTCAGTGACTGTAGGGGAGATCTACGGCACTAAAAGTGTAAACAGTTACTGAGTGCAGCAAGTAACCTGAGTCCATCCATAATGGCTGTACCCAGTTCTGACATCATGTTATGGGTAAATGTGCACTGGAAAATAAACCAAAGAACCACAATATATCTTATACTTTTGTGAACTGTGTTTTGTGGATAACTTCAGTTTTCCCAAAAAGCTGATAGATTTCAATAATTGACAACATCAGTGTTAATTCTGAGTTGGCAGAGGTAGCCTAACCAACTACCATTATGTTTTGGTACTAAGGGATATACCTTTCAATAAAGTTATTGAAATGCATTCCTTTGCTGGATAGTTTTTTTCTGATTTAACTGTTTTGGCAATGTGACACTGGAGCCACAATAAAAACCTATGTCCACTCGGTATATTTAAATTTAAGGGAAGATGCTTGATAGAAACAAAATCTCTATTAATAGTATGGCTATTATCTAATTGATCCTTTACTTTCTAACGGCTCTTCAGAAGACACAAGATGAGGACAAATATGTTTAGTGTGCATTAAAAAGTTGTTGATGCAGTATTGGTAACTTGTCACTTAGATTCATCACTACTATGGATATCCTCAATACAAATTCACCCTTATGGGCGCCTGGGTGGCTCAGTGGGTTAAAGCCTCTGCCTTGGGCTCAGGTCATGATCTCAGGGTCCTGGGGTAGAGGCCCACATCAGGCTCCCTGCTTGGCAAGGAACCTGCTTCCTCCTCTCTCTCTGCCTGCCTCTCAGCCTACTTGTGATCTCTGTGTGTCAAATAAATAAATAAAATCTTAAAAAAAAAAAAACTACCAAGAGCAAAACCAAACAGATTACATAACGTCGTCGACCCCCCCACACACACTCTGCCCCGCCCCTGCAAGGGCAGTGCAATTCCCCCTGGGGCAAAGACATTTGAGAATCACAGCAACAGGCCCCTCGGAGAGAAGATTAGGAAAAACATCCAGCTGAGACCAAGTTCACTGATCAATGAGAACTGCAGAACTCCAGAGCTAAGGAAAATCAACACATAGAATTCATGTCTTCTTTCCAATGATTTTTTAGTCTTTCAAAGTTAGTTTTTTATTTTTTTCTTACTCTATTTTTTTTCAATTTTTCCTCTTTCCTATTTTAACCTTTTTTTAACTATTTTATCAATACCTTTTTAAAGATCTTTTTACATTTTCATTGTTATAATCACATTCTATCCCTTCATTGTATTTAACCTTATTTTTTGTATACATATATAGGTTTTTCTTTCTTTAAAATTTTGGGACAGTTTCTTCTAATAGATCAAAATATATGCTAACTCTAGCACAAGGCTCTGTTCTAGTCTCCAGCCTGATTACATTCTTTCCTTTTTTTTTTCAACCAACTTATCAATTCCTTTAGAATATTTTTTAATTTCCATCTTTATAGTCATATTCCATCATTTCATCATGTTGACCCTTATTTTTGTGTATATAAGTTTTCCTAACATTAAAATTGTAGGAGGTAGTTTCTTTTAAAAGACCAAAATATATTCAAAATCAAGTGTGTGGCTCTGTTTTATTCACCAGTGTAAATATACACACACAAACACACACATATATATTTTCCCCCCCTATCCTTTCTTCTCCCCCCCGGTTTCGGGTCTCTTCTGATTTCGTTAGTGTGTATCTTTCTGGGGGTCACTGCTAATTACCCTTTTAGTATTTTGTTCTCTCATTCATCTATTCTTTTTTTTTTTAAGATTATTTATTTATTTATTTGACAGAGAGAGAGAGAGAGATCACAAGTAGGCAGAGAGGCAGGCAGAGAGAGAGAGGAGGAAGCAGGCTCCCCACTGAGCAGGGATCCCAATGCAGGCCTCGATCCCAGGACCCTGAGATCATGACATGAGCTGAAGGCAGAGGCTTTAAACCACTGAGCCATCCAGGCGCCCTCATTCATCTATTCTTATCTGGATAAAATGACAAGGCAGGAAAACTCATCACACACAAACAAAAAGAACAAGAGGCAGTACTGACAGCTAGGGACCTAATCAATATGGACGTTAGTAATATGTCAGAACCGGACCGGAAAGGAACACAGACAATATATAGTAACAGTCACCTTACAGGCAATACAATGGCACAAAATTAATATCTTTTAACAGTTATCCTGAATGTAAATGGGCTAAATGCCCCATTCAAAAGACACAGGGTATCAGAATGGATTAAAAAACAAAAAGAAACTCATTTTACACCCAAAGACAACTCCAGATTTAAAGTGAGGGGGTGGGGGGCACCTGGGTGGTTCAGTGGGTGAAGCCTCTGCCTTCAGCTCAGGTCATGATCTCAGGGTCCTGGGACTGAGCCCAGCATCGGACTCTCTGCTAAGCGGGAAGCCTGCTTCTCCCTCTCTCTCTGCCTGCCTCTTTGCTACTTGTGATCTCTCTCTCTGTGTCAAATAAATAAATAAATTCTTTAAAAAAAATTAAAAATAAAAAAAATTAAATGAGGGGGTGGAAAACCATTTACCATGCTAATGGACATCAAAAGAATGCTGGGGTGGTAATCTTTATATCAGATAAATTAGATTTTAAGCCAAAGGCTCTAATAAGAGATGAGGAAGGACACTATAGCATACTTTTTTTTAAAGATTTTATTTATTTATTTTATACAGAGAGAGAGAGATTACAAGTAGGCAGAGAGACAGGCAGAGAGACAGGGAGAGGAGGTAGCAGGCTCCCTGCTGAGCAGAGAGCCCGATGCGGGCCTCGATCCCAGGACNGCCCTAACATGGAGTAGCCAATTATATAAGCCAATTAATAACAAAATCAAAGAAACAAATCAACAATCATAGAACAATAGGAGGGGATATTAACACCCCCCTCACTGAAATGGACAGATCATCTAAGTAAAAGATCAACAAGGAAATAAAGGCTTTAAATGACACACTAGACCAGATGGACAGCACAGATCTATTCAAAACATTCCATCCCAAAGCAACAGAACACACATTCTTCTCTAGTGCACATGGAACATTCTCCAGAATAGATCACATCCTGGGTCACAAATCAGGTCTCAACCAGTACCAAAAGATTGGGATCATTCCCTGCACATTTCAGAACACAATGCTTTGAAACTCGAACTCAACCACAAGAGGAAACTTGGAAAGAACTCGAATACATGGAGGCTAAAGAGCATCCTAATAAAGAATGAATGGGGGCACCTGGGTGATCAGTGGGTTAAAGCCTCTGCTTTCGGCTCAGGTCATGATCTCAGCGTCCTGGGATCGAGGCCCGCATCTGGCTCTCTGCTCAGCAGGGAGCCTGCTTCCTCCTCTCCCTGTCTCTCTGCCTGCCTCTCTGCCTACTTGTAATCTCTCTCTCTGTGTCAAACACATAAATAAAAATCTTTAAAAAAAAAAAAAAAGGGCGCCTGGGTGGCTCAGTGGGTTAAAGCCGCTGCCTTCGGCTCAGGTCATGATCTCAGGGTCCTGGGATCGAGGCCCGCATCGGGCTCTCTGCTCCGCAGGGAGCCTGCTTCCTCCTCTCTCTCTGCCTGCCTCTCCGCCTACTTGTAATCTCTCTCTCTGTGTCAAATGAATAAATAAAATCTTTAAAAAAAAAAAAAAATAAA
>LNAC01000074.1:3526848-3537701 GCA_002007465.1 Ailurus styani
AAGAACCATATGATCCTCTCAATAGATGCTGAAAAAGCATCTGACAAAGTACAGCATCCTTTCTTGATCAAAACTCTTCACAATGTAGGCATAGAGGGTATATACCTCAATATCATAAAAGCCATCTCTGAAAAACCCACATCGAATATCATTCTCAAGAGGGAAAAATGAGAGCTTTTCCCCTAAAGTCAGGAACACAGCAGGGCTGTCCACTATCACCACTGCTATTCAACATAGAAGTCATAGCCTCCGCAATCAGAAAACAAAAAGAATAAAAGGCATCCGAATCAGTAAAGAAAAAGTCAAACTCTCACTCTTTGCACATAATATCATACTTAATGTGGAAAACCCAAAAGATTCCACTCCAAAACTGCTAGAACTCATACAGGAATTCAGTAAAGTGTCAAGATATAAAATCAATGCACAGAAATCAGTTACATTTCTATACACCAACAGCAAGACAGAAGAAAGAGAAATTAAGGAGTCGATCCCATTTACAATTGCAGCCAAAACCATACAATACCTCGGAGTAAATCTAATCAAAGAGGCAAAGAATCTGTCCTCAGAAAACTATAAAGTACTCATGAAAGAAATTGAGGAAGACACAAAGAAATGGAAAAACATTCCATGCTCATAGATTGGAAGAACAAATACTGTGAAAATGTCTATGATACCTAAAGCAATACACACATTTAGTGCAATCCCTATGAAAATACCATTATTTTTTTTCAAAGAAATGGAACAAAGAACCCTAAAATGTATATGGAACCAGAAAAGACCCCAAATAGCCAGAGGAATGTTGAAAAAGAAAACCAAAGTTGGCAGCATCACAATTTCAGACTTCAAGCTCTATTACAAAGCTGTAATCATCAAGACAGTACAGTACTGGCACAAAAACAGACACACAGATCAATGGAACAGAATAGAGAGCCCAGAAATGGACCCTCAACACTATGGTCAATNAGAAATCAGTTACATTTCTATACACCAACAGCAAGACAGAAGAAAGAGAAATTAAGGAGTCGATCCCATTTACAATTGCAGCCAAAACCATACAATACCTCGGAGTAAATCTAATCAAAGAGGCAAAGAATCTGTCCTCAGAAAACTATAAAGTACTCATGAAAGAAATTGAGGAAGACACAAAGAAATGGAAAAACATTCCATGCTCATAGATTGGAAGAACAAATACTGTGAAAATGTCTATGATACCTAAAGCAATACACACATTTAGTGCAATCCCTATGAAAATACCATTATTTTTTTTCAAAGAAATGGAACAAAGAACCCTAAAATGTATATGGAACCAGAAAAGACCCCAAATAGCCAGAGGAATGTTGAAAAAGAAAACCAAAGTTGGCAGCATCACAATTTCAGACTTCAAGCTCTATTACAAAGCTGTAATCATCAAGACAGTACAGTACTGGCACAAAAACAGACACACAGATCAATGGAACAGAATAGAGAGCCCAGAAATGGACCCTCAACACTATGGTCAATGAATCTTCAACAAAGCAGGAAAGAATGTCCAATGGCAAAAAGACAGTCTCTTCAACAAATGGTGTTGGGAAAATTAGCCACATGCAGAAGAATGAAACTGGACCATTTCCTTACACCACACACAAAAATAGACTCAAAATGGATGAAAGACCTCAATGGGAGACAGGAATCCATCAAAATCCTTAAGGAGAACACAGGCAGCAACCTCTTTGACCTCTTTGACCTCAGCCACAGCAACTTCTTCCTAGAAACATCGCAAAAATGAACTGTTGGGACTTGATCAAGATCAAAAGCTTTTACACAGCAAAGGAAACAGTCAACAAAACTAAAAGACAACTGACAGAATGGGAGAAGATGTTTGCAAATGACATATCAGATAAAGGGCTAGTATCCAAAATCTATAAAGAACTTGCCAAATTCAACACCCAAAGAACAAATAATCCAATCAAGAAATGGCCAGAAGACATGAACAGACATTTCTGCAAAGACGACATCCAAATGGCCAACAGACACATGAAAAAGTGCTCAACATCACTCGGCATCAGGGAGATACAAATCAAAACCACAGTGAGATACCACCTCACCACCAGTCAGAATGGCTAAAATCAACAAGTCAGGAAACGACAGATGTTGGCAAGGATGTGGAGAAAGGGGAACCCTCCTACACTGTTGGTGGGAATACAAACTGGTGCAGCCACTCTGGGAAACAGTGTGGAGGTTCCTCAAAAAGTTGAAAATAGAGCTTCCCTACGACCCAGCAATCACACTACTGGGTATTTACCTTAAACGTACAAATGTAGTGATCCAAAGGGGCACATGCACCCCAATGTTTGTTTATATCACCAATGTCCACAATAGCCAAACTATGGAAAGAACCTAGTTGTCCATCAACAGATGAATGGATAAAGATGTGGTGTATATATATATAAGGGTATAAGGGAATACTATGCAGCCATCAAAACCCCCCAAAATCTTGCCATTTGCAACGACATGGATGGAACTAGAGGGTATTATGCTAAGCAAAATAAGTCAATCAGAGAAAGACAATTATCATATGATCTCTCTGATATGAGGAATTTGAGAGCCAGGGCAAGGGATCATGGGGGGGGGAGGGAAAAAATGAACAGGATGGGGTCCAGAGGGAGAGAAACCATAAGAGACTCAATCTCAGGAAACAAACTGAGGGTTGCTGGAGGGTTCGGGGGAGAGATAGGGTGACTTGGTTATGGACATTGGGGAGGGTACATGCTATGGTGAGTGCTATGAATTGTGTAAGACTAATGATTCACAGACCTGCACCCCTGAAGCAAATAATACATCATAGACTAATAAAAAAAAAAGGAATATTCACCAAGACAAACCATATCCTGGGTCACAAAAAAACCCTTAAGAAAATTTAGAAGAACTAAAATTATAAAGTATATTCTCCGATCATAATCTAGAAATTAATATCAGATAATAGGAAAATCTACAAACACGTGGAGATAAGAGACTTCTGAATAATTCAGGGCTCCAAGGGGAATTCTAAAGAGTAAAATATTTTGAACCGAATGAAAATATCGAAATGTATGAAATGTAGCTAATCCAGTGCTTAGAGTAATTCACATTATCAACTGGCTTTTTACAAAAAAGTCTCGAAGCTTCCACATAAAGGAATGAGAAAAAGAGCAGAATAAACCCACAAAGCAAGCAGATGGGAAAAGGTCATTAAAAAAAGGAGGGGTTTAAAAATCAATGAAAGTGAAAATAAGGAAAACCAACAAAACCAAAAATTAATTCTTTGAAAAAAGCGATAAAATTGATGACTCTCTAGCACGAATGACAAAAAAAGAAATGACCAATCTCAGGACTGAAAGAGATAATGCTGTTAAAAGGACACTAAAGAAACAGCACATACAACTATGCACATCAAGTTAAATGAATCAATTCCTTGAAAGACAAGAACTACCAGCACTTAACTAAAATAAACCAAACTAAAACAAAATAAACTAGATAATCTGAGTAAGCTCTATTTTTAAAAACTGAATTTGCTGTTTAAATCTTACTGGCAAATCCTATAAAATGCTGAAAGAAGATAACACAAATTCTATAAATCTCTTCTAGGAAGTAGAAGAATCACTTCCCAATTCATTTTATAATGCTAGCATCACCCTGGTACTAAAACCAAGATAAAGATAACAAAACCTCATTGATGAGACCAGTATCTCAAATGAATAGACATGAAAATCTTCAACAAACAAATCTAGATACTTAAATGGCAGTAAAACACCATGACCAAGTTTGGGATGTGTGAAAATATAAACAGGTTCAAAATTTGAGAATCAATCAAATCAAACTTTGAAAACCAAACAAAGACAGGGAAAGCCACTTCCACTACTTCTTTTCTCTAGCAAGTGCAATGAAGCAAGAAAAAATAAAGACATGTGGAATAGTACAGACTAAATAAAACCTCCTGTAAATGAGTTTAGGAAGGTCACAGGTTACAAGGTCAATAAACAAAAATCAAGTATTTCTATGTACTAGCTATGTACAACTGGAAACAAATTAAAAAAAAATATATATATACATATATCATTTATAACAGCTCCAGAAAATGAACCCTTAGGAATAAATCTAAGAAAAGATATAAATATTCTATAAGCTGAAAATCAAAGAATGCTCATGATTGAAATCAAAGAGATCCTAAATGGAGAGATGCCCCATGTTTAAGGATTGGAAAACTTATGCTATACCAGTGAAAACCCTAGCAGAACTTTTTGTAGATACAGACTGAATATAGCTGATTCTAAACTTTTTACAGAAAGGCAAAGAAAGTTAAAACAGCCCAAACAATTCTGAAAAAGAATTAAGTTGAAGGAATCATGCTGCCCAATTTTAAGACTTACCATAAAGCTGTAATTATCAAGGCAATGTGGTATTTGTGAAGGGACAGACACGTATCAATGGAATAGAACAGAAAGACCAAAAACAGACCCATATAAATAGCAATTGATTTCTGACAAAAGTGCAAAAGCAATTTAATGAAGAATGGACAGCCTTTTCAACAAATTATTTTGAAACAGACATCCACATGCAAAAAATGAAGTTCCATCTATATTACACAGCTTACACAAAAAAATAATTTAAAATGGGTCATAGATCTAAATGTAAAACATACAATAATAAAACTTTTAGAAAAAAACATTGGAAAAAATCCTCATAACCTGGGATTACAGAGTTCTTAGACATGATACCAAAAGCACGGTCCACCAAAAGCATGATGAACTAGAATACATCAAAATTTAGAACAATCATGCTTTAAAAGACACCATCAAGAAAACGAAAAAAACCTACACAATAGAAGAAAATATATGCAAACAATATATCTGAGACTTGTATACAGAATAAAAAAAGAACTCTTACAACTCAATAACAGATAACCTAATAAAAAATGGGCAAAAGATTTGAATAAACATTTCTCCAAGGAAGATACATAAATGGTTCATAAACACAAGAAAAGATGCTCAACATAATTAGTCATCAGGGAAACACAAAACCACAGTGTCACACCACCTCATATCCACTAGAATGGCTAAAATTTAAAAAATCATGTAACAAGTGTCAGAAAATTTGTGGATATATTAGAAATTCCATACACTACTGGTGGGAATGCAAAATGGTGTAGCCACTTTGGAAAAAAATCTAGAAATTCCTCAAATGATCAGACATTATTTCCATATAACTCGAAATTCTATTACTAGGTAAGGAAAATATGCATATGCATGAAAACTTGTACTTGAATGTTTATTTTTTTTAAAGATTTTATTTATTTATTTGAGAAACAGAGCGTGTACACAGGCGCATGAGTCGGGGGTGAGGGAGGGCCAGGGAGAGGCATAAGCAGGCTCCCTGCTGAGCAGGGAGTCTGACTTGGGGTTCGATCCAGGGACTCCAGGATCATGACCTGAGCCAAAGGCAGACACTTAAGGAACTGAGCCACCCAGGTACCCCCACTTGAATGTTTATAGCAGCATTATTCATAATAGCCAAAAGGTAGAAACCTCCCAAATGCCCATCAACTGACAAACGGATAAATATGTGGTGATTACAATGGGATATTACCCAGCCATACAGAAAGAATGAAATACTGACATACTAGAACATGGATAAAACATTGTGCTAAGTGAAGGAAGCCAGTAGCAAAAGACCACTTATTATGATTCAATTTTATGAAATATCCGTAAGAGGGAAATTTATGAGATAGAAAATAAATTAGTGGTCACTTGGTCGGGGGTAGAGGGGGAGGGAGTTGATAGCTAAAAGGTTTCTTGAGATGTTGAAAATGAAAACCAGGGCGCCTGGGTGGCTCAGTGGGTTAAAGCCTCTGCATTCAGCTCAGGTCATGATCTCAGGGTCCTGGGATCGAGGCCCACATCGGGTTCTCTGCTCAGCGGGGAGCCTGCTTCCTCCTCTCTCTCTCTGTCTGCCTCTGCCTACTTGTGATCTCTCCCTCCCTGTCAAATAAATAAATAAAATCTTTAAAAAAAAAAAAAAGAAAATGAAAACCAACTATGGTGATGGTTGAATAGAGGACTATAGTAAAAATCACTGAATTATATACTTTAAATGGGTAAAATGTATGGTATGTAAATTAGATCTCAACAAAGCTGTTTTTTAAAAAAACATTATAGGGTGCCTGGGTGGCTCAGTCAGTTCGGCATGACTCTTGATGTCCTCTCAGGTCCTGGTCTCACGGATCAAGGGATTAAGCCCCACATCAGGATGTGTGTTTAGCCGGGAGTCTGCTTGGGAAATTCTCTCCCTCTGCCATTCTGCCCTGTCTGCCCACACTCACTCACTCCCTCTCTCTCTAGAATGGATAAATGAACCTTTAAGAAAAAAAGATTATGTATGATTCCACTGATGAACATTCCTGAAAAGATAAACTATAAAGACAGTTCTTAATCAGTAGTTTCCAGAGTTTGCGGCTAGGAGTGGGGTATGACTACAAAGAGAGAGCATTAAGTTTTTGTAGTGATTAAACTATTAAATCTCTTGGGGCACCTGGCTGGTTCAGTTGGTATAGCATGCAATCCCTGATCTCAGGATCATGAGTTTGAGCCCATCGTGGGGTGTAGAGTTCACTTAAAAAACAACAACAACAAAAAAAAACCTTAACTGTTCAATCTCCTGATTTTGAAGGGTCTTACAGATACCTCTACATGTTAAAATTCACAAAACCATGAACAGAATCTACATGCTAAAAATTAAAAAAAACTATGAAGAGTTAATTTTACTGTGCTTTTCAAAGTATGAATTTCTTTGAAAGTCAAGAAGAGAAGCCAATTAAAAAAAAAAAGCCTCTTCCCCAACATTTATTCCTAAAGCTATTGGTTAAAGTGAACAAGATAGCCATTTAGCCAAAGGGTATGGCAGGGATTCAGTGGCCCACAATGGGTGTGTTTGGGTCCAAGAGGGTGAGGCTATCCCTGCTTGCCACAGGATGTTTGAGCCTGAGCAGAGTAAAGAAGGCATTCATGTGAGATGACCGAGAATAGGGAAACAAATATATTGAGGATAATCAGAATCAGACTTCTCACTGTTGTTTTAAATAGAGAAAGGGAGAAAAGAAAAATGAACCCCATGGGATTAGACATGAAAGTTTAAGGGTGAACTCACGGTTTTCAGTATATAGAAATAAATATAGCTGTACATTAAGCATTATACACACACAATAGAAATTGTTCAGTAGCACACAAATCTTGGCTTCTCAATAGCATTCTCCATTTAAGAGGAGCAGGGCACCTTAAAAACATGGCTTANTCAGTGGGTTAAAGCCTCTGCTTTCGGCTCAGGTCATGATCTCAGCGTCCTGGGATCGAGGCCCGCATCGGGCTCTCTGCTCAGCAGGGAGCCTGCTTCCTCCTCTCCCTGTCTCTCTGCCTGCCTCTCTGCCTACTTGTAATCTCTCTCTCTCTGTCAAATAAATAAATAAATAAAATCTTTAAAAAAAAAAAAAGACTTTAAAAAAAAAAAAATAAAAAAATAAAAAAATAAAAACATGGCTTATTCTTGAGTTAGGGCAGGGAAAGCATAAGCCTGGTATAACTTGTGCCAGAAAATAAAAAATTACTCAAATAATGATGGGGCATATCAAAAGGACATAAAAGCCACCTAAAATGGTTTTCCCCTAGCTAAATCAAGAAAAATTGTGTGCATCACAATAATGCAAGAAACAGATTTTAATCTACTGAATAAAGTAGGAAATCATGAGTCAATAAAGATATAAATAAGTTGGAAGTTTGATGAGGAAGAGAGTACTCTGAAACTACCTTCCCACAAAATAATTACAAACCTACAAATAGCTTTACTGTGGAGAAGATTGACAGACACCACTTATTCAGTAATCTAAGTAAATACCAAGAAAAATGACGTACCAAAATTACTAACTCACGAAAGGATGCAGTAAGAACACAGGATCACTTCTGTAACATCCCTGCCAAAGATCCACAACCTGAATTTAATCATGAAGAAGTATCAGACAAAATTCAAAATGAGGGATTTTGTACAAAACTAGCCTATAATATTAAAAAGTGCCAAGGTTATAAAAGTCAAGAAAAAAATGAAGACTTGTTCCAGATTGAAGTAGACCAGACAACTGACATCCAATCTAAAGGCAAGGCATGATTCTGACTGGATCATTTTGCTATACAGAACATTATTGGAACAATTAGTTAAACTTGAATGCAATGAAGATCTAAGGATTAGGTGGACATAACGTACCAATGCTAATTTCCTGATTTTAATAGTTGTATTGTAGTGATGTCACAGCATGTCTGCTGAAGGAAATACACACTAAGGTACTCAGAGATGATGGTGTCATATCATAAACTTACAAACAGTTCAGAAAGAAAACAGTTCTTTGTACTTTACATGTAACTTTGCTATACATTTGGGATCATTAAAAATATTTTTTAGGGGCACCTGGATGGCTTGGTAGAGTGTGCAACTCTTGATCTCAGGGTTGTGGGTTCAAGCCTCACATTGGGTGTAAAGATTACTTAAAAATAAAATCTTTAAAAAATACAGAGAAAGACATTTTAAAATTCAAAAGGACATAAAATAATGAAATAAAATTTTAAGACAACCCTTCCTTACATGTCTGGATCACTGAAGAGCAAAATTATGTTCCTGAAATATAAACATTGACCATTATCTGCTTTTTGTCACTTACAAAGGACTCACCCAATGATCACATTCACTTCACTGCTTCTGTTTTGTATTAATCTATTCCTATTGTTAAGTTTCTAGTTTTCAATTTCTTGACAGTCATCTCCCAAGAAATAATACACTACTTCAGAAATTTTCATTAACTCTTAACATGAACTTACTCAGAATATATTTGTGGGCTTTTTCCTTCCTTAAAATTTTTCTCAGTAATATAATTCCTTGTGTGACCTGGCATACTTACACAAAGGGGTACTCAATTCCTATTTAGAAAAATTTATTGAACATTATTCCTGCATTTCACTTATTGAAAGAAAAATTTGTCCCTGAAGGCACCGGTCATTTCACATGACCTATACCCTAATGTTTTTTGTATTAAAAATATAGGTTAAATATGAAATTAGTAAAATGCAGTATATAAAACTTCATGCTGAGCAAAAAAAACAAGTCCAAAAAAAAGTTACTCTATATCAGTAGAATAGTTTCCACAGTATTTAAGATGTTTCCTATGTAAATGATATTTGAATGCAATTTTTAGAACCATAGTTAAATATATTTTTGCAATTTGTTAACTGTAGGTATCCACATTTTCCTTCCACCACATAATCTGTTTCTTTAAGTTGGCAACATCTGCTGGGATCCACAGAATAAAGCAAAAAAAAAAAAGTAGTAGTAGTTATTTCTCAAGATTTGAGAAATCTGGTCCACCTTTAGTGTAGTTTCCTGAGATTTCTGCTCCACTGAAGTCAAAACCAGGATTCTAAAAGACATGAAAAAAACTATGATAAAATAAATCTCATATGGAAAAATATAAGTAACTCAAAAGGGAAATGGTAAAGATATAAACTAGCAATTGACAAAACAGGAAATCCAAATGGCCAATAAATGTGAAAAGATGTAATCACGAAAACAGAACTTCAAACTAGGACATGTATTTCAATTTTCAGATCTACAAATATTTAAAAGATCAGTATGTGTACTACAAGTTGACAAGGCAAACATATACTTTAATATGAGTATAAAAACAGATTTTAATAACTATCATCATTTGAGAGTTTACTACATGCCAAGCAGGGTTCTAAGAGCTATGCATTTATCAACATATTCAATCCTCATAACAATCCTAGAAGTACTATCTCATGCTTTAGTCTCTTTGGAGGGCATTTCATTTATTCAACAAACATTTATTAAGAGTTCCTACTGTTTGGAAGACACCATTTGAGGCAGGTGGAATTCAAGAGTGAATAAAACAAAGATCCCTGAACTGGTGGAGCTGACATTCTTACAGGAGGACACAAAGAATAAACTCTCAGTTATATAATGCAGAGGTTGGCAAAGTTTTCTGTCAAGAGCCAAGTAGTTAGATATTTTAGGCTTTGAACGCCATATAGTCTCTGCCATAACTCCTGAAGTGTGGTATTGCTGTAAGATAGACAATATACAAATGAATGAGCACAGGTGCATTCCAGTACTTCAAAAACAGGAAGCAGCCAGATTTCTCCTGTGGGCCATAGTTTGTAAGCCCCTGATCCAGAGTGTTAAAAGCTGGTGCAAGTGCTACAGAAAAAGAAGAAAGAAAAAAAGAAAAGCAGAGCAGAGTAAGGGAAATGAGAAGATGAACAAAGACAAAGTACGCTTTACTGAGCAATGACTTGAAAACAATGAAGAAGTTACCCAAGCTTCGGGAGAACACTATAGCCAAAAGGACAGAAAAGTAATGCCCTAGAATGTTCAAAAATAACAAAAAGACCAGTATGGCTAGAGCAGAATAACTGAAGGGGAGACTAGTAGGAGAAGTCATCAAGGAGATCATGAAGGACCAGATCGGACAGAATGAAAGAGTTCTGAGAAGAGAAGCGATGTGTTCTGGCCTGTATTCTAAAAGGACTACTTTGCTCTTTTGAGAACACTGTAGCTTGGCAAGGGTAAAAGAGAACAATTAGAAGGTTATAAGAGTAATCTAGGTGGGTGCCTGGGTGGCTCAGTGGGTTAAAGCCTGTGCCTTCGGCTCAGGTCATGATCTCAGGGTCCTGGGATCGGGGCCCGGATCGGGCTCCTTGCTTAATGGGGAGCCTGCTTCCTCCTCTCTCTCTGCTTGCCTCTCTGCCTACTTGTGATCTGATCTCTCTCTCTGTGTCAAATAAATA
>LNAC01000074.1:3537784-3620354 GCA_002007465.1 Ailurus styani
AAAAAAAAAAAAGAGTAATCTAGGCAAGACACTACGGATGGTCCAGATCAGAGTGGTAGGAGAGTTGGTGATGAGAAGTGGAGAAATTCTGAATATATTTGGAAGGTACTACCAGTAAGGTTTCCTAACAAATTTGACACACTGTGTGAGAGAGAGACAGGAGGGGAGGATGACTCCCCATTTTTGTTTTTTGGTCTGATCAAGTAGTTTCCATCAACCAAGACGAGAAGACTAGAGGTAGAACATGTGTAGGTGGAAGTTAGGGAGTTCATGTTGAATATGTTGAGTCTGATATGTCTGTCAGACAGTCAAGTGGAAATGTTCAATTGGAAATCTAACTCCAATATTTGGGGAAAAAGTCTAGTCTAAGAGATACATATTTGGAAAGCATCATCATAAAGAAATTACCCATCAAAACTTGAACAGTGCTTTCATCCAGTAATTCTTCTCCTACATAAATTAACAGTACACTGGAATAGTTTTACAGAGATCGAAGCACAAATTTTGTTTGAAATAGACACAAATTGAAAAATCCAAATCTTATCAAAAGGGAATAGCTAAATAAATAATGTTGATACATTCAAACTAGAAAACACTCTGAAGCAGTTAAAAGGAACAAGTTTTATCTATATGTACTGGTAGGAGAAGAGAGCCAAGATGTATTATTAAATGGAAAAAAAACCATGAACAATACATATAGTGTGATCCGGCAGTTATGTTAAACATGGAGTAGCAAACCAATACATCAATAAAATGAGACAGATGCATCAAGTAGAGAGATGTTGATGAAAGGAAACTCACTTTTTTACACTATGTATGTCCATATTGATTGAATTTTTATGAGTTCATTTATGCACTACTGGTGTATATTAAATAAATTTAAACTTAGAAATCAAGACAGTACAAATAAATTCCTCTACAGAAAATTTGAAAAAGTAAAATAAAATCCACACAAAGAAAGACCAGTGATTTTTCTAACAATTTAACTTAAATTCCTCTAAAGAACTTTAGTAATTTTTTATAACCACATTTGAGTTAAGTTCAAATAATAACTATTTATGATTTTAAGACATTTAACAATACATATTCATATATTCATCTGACTTACTTCTTTCTGGAATCTCTCTAATGTAAGTTTTCTCTGCATTTGGTCTTGTACCCAAGGATCAGCCGCATATTCAGATTCTAGAAGAGAAGTCCAACAATTTGCTGCATCTCTCTTTGTCTTTGTAAGAACAATACGGACCATTTTCCTGTCCTCTAAACAAATAAAAATCACAAATAAATTAGAATTCATCATCAAATTTTGTATTTTCAAAAATCATTAGGTAATCTTGACATACAATTATTTTTGATACATTTCTTTTCACTATTCTCTTCCAAAGCTGCAAAGACAAAGGACTTAATACAACGGAGGGAAACATACAAAGTTCCAAGACAAAATTAATGTTTAAAGAGATTCCAAGAATTATAGATTACCCTTACCCAAAGTCCATGTTCCCTCATCAGCTATTGTAGAATCAAAGAGCTTGCCCTGAAAAATAAACATATAAGGTACTAAAGACATAGATACTTCATTAATTTTTATTAAGCTCTCATGATTTAAGACTTTCCTAACTTCATACCTAACTCACATGTAATTGTCTAGTTTGGTTATAGTAAGGAGATTAAATTTTATACCACTCCAACACATTGCTAGGTGCTCAACCCTATCTTTCCTCCTAGAAAGTGAAATAGAACCTAGTTTACATTGCCTGAAATATTTACTATGACAAAAAACACAGGGCTCTCTAAAGAAAGATCAGGGCTCCTTAATTTTTAGATGAATAAATATTACTGATCACTGAGCCAAATGTGAAACTAATATCTGAAATGCTTTAACTTTACCCATTGAAAAGAATTACTAGAAGAACTTTCCTGCTGAAATTAAGAAATGATGTCTCTTAAACTTTAAAAAACTGGTTCAGGGCGCCTGGGTGGCTCAGTGGGTTAAAGCCTCTGCCTTCGGCTCAGGTCATGATCTCAGGGTCCTGGGATCGAGGCCCGCATCGGGCTCCCTGCTCAGCGGGGAGCCTGCTTCCCCCTCTCTCTCTCTCTGCCTGCCTCTCTGCCTCCTTGTGATCTCTCTCCCTCTGTGAAATAAATAAATAAAATCTTTAAAAAAATAAATAAATAAATAAATAAATAAATAAAAAACTGGTTCAATCTTTGTAGGGCAATGCAACATCAAAAAAATTTTAAAGAACATACTGTAGTTCTGATACAGATTAGCTGTGACTGATTTTTCAGAAACTGTTGTTTTAAGAAAGAAATCAGCAAAATATAATTTTAAAAGAGAATGCACCTGCTCAAGTCCATTTTGACTTGTTGCTACTTGCCAAGTTTAAGTTTTAGGAAATGAAATTAAAAGGTCATGTAAAAAAAGAAAACACCTTTTTTCAATATGTCAATACTAATGTGAAAAAATCCTACTGGTCTAAATGTATACCTAAAATCCTAAAGTTACTGCTAAATTCCCAAAGTTATTGGCATTACTAAAAGAAATCTGAACTGTAATCTTAAACCACTGTTCAGGAAACTATGAATCACACAACTATCCAGAAAAGTCATTAAGATCCAAGCTGACATAAATCAAATGTCTTTCACATGAATCCTCCTTTTCTCTGAGGTACTTGAAGCATTTCCATATAAACAAAAGCTTAACATGTAGTGTACATTTATTACATACCAGACACAAGTCCAAGCTCTCTTAATTCCCCGGATACCACGTTATGCTCAAAACAATCCAATCAGAAAATTACTCTAATTACCATACTTTGTGGGTGAAGGCACAGAGACACTGAAAAACCTCTTGCCCAAGGTTACAAAATTATAAAAATGGCATAGCCAGGTACTCTACATCAAGGAATCTTCCTCCACCACTTCACTACACTGTCATCAAACATCTTGAGCATCTAATCTGGGAGAGAAATCTAACTTCAACGTAATTGAATTTAACATGTCCAACGGACATGATGAGAATAAAAGTGGTATTATTTTCTTCAAACGTCTTTCGACTACCTGCTTAACCACTCCATAAACATGCAGAATTTTTTAGTTTGATGAAAAAATAAATCACCTGACATCATCTCTGAATCCTCATCCCCATATCCTTTATCTCTTATTTTCTTCTTTACTGTCCTATAACTGCCTGAACATTTATTTGTTTAGCTTTATTATGCCTCCCTGCAAGAATGTAACCTGAGTACAGGAAACTTGTCTTGTTCACCACTGACCTCTCAACACCTAATATGTGTACTATAAATATTTGTTCCTTTAAAGATCGAAGTGAACACCCGCAGAGGAAAGAAAGCAACAGCTTCATCTGGTTTAGAAATAAAGCCAGAAAACCAGGCTCCTCAAATCTCTACCTCAACTCAGGACTAGCCTTGAGAGTGGGGGCTCCGACCAGACCAAAACTAGGCCAGTGATATCGCTCTTTAGGCCAAAGGAGCTATTCGGCCTTCCAACAGTCTTCACGGAAACCATCAACCTTAGGACTCTGGGACTTAGAGGCTGGGAAGAAACTGAGCAAAAGCCCCGACCTGCCGCTACCTTGAGGATCTCGCGACCACCCACTGCCAGCGCCACATGCCGGCTCTGCAGGCCGCACTGGATATCCTGGGCGCGAGTGCCAGGCGGCACCTGAACTTCAATGAACACCTCCTCCAAGGTCTGGTACCACTGGCCCCACGGCGTCCCGCACGGAACTACCCCACTGCGCTCCTCAAACGGGGCCGACATACTCCAGTAGCCTCCCAGCTGCAGCCGCACGGAGCGAGATGAGCGCACGCGCGAAATCTCCACGCTCAGGCCACGCCCGGGACTCTCCGCTCAGGTCACTGCACATGCGCAGGGATGCAGGCTGATCTCTCAGCCTGTTCCTTTTTCCTTCTCAAAGGCCATTTAGGACCCTGGCAGTACCCAGTTTCAAAGAACTGAAATCCAGGGAAGTTTGCACCCAAGGAACGGTGGGAGAAGGTTGAAACCAGTGAAACTAGAACTCCTTGCACTGCCACCAATAGGACGCCAAAAGCGGACCTTCAAACTTGTCAGCTATAAAATGCGCTTGCGCAAATGTTGCTAGTACGTAAGTTACAATTGAGTAACGCCAGGAATGATTGGACAAGGGGTGGGGTTGGAGGAAGGAGCCAATAATAGCCTCCTATTGGCTGGTAACCGAAACTCACAGAAGCCTTAATTGGGCGCGGCGAGGCCAAGTGCGCATGCTCTTTAGATGTTCGCGTCCTGGATTGGTGTGCCCAGGATTTTGGTTTTCAAATCTGCTGACGTTAGAAGTGGGCGGGGAATAAGCCGGGAGGTTTGAATTCGGAGCGAGTAGGCTGTAATAAGCGGCACGAAGGTGCGGAGGAGAGATAGTGACCTTCTGTTTGTGGAGCTGGCCGTCAACATGTCTTTTCCTAAGGCGCCCCTGAAACGATTCAATGACCCTTCCGGTGCGTACGGGGAAAGGAGCTGCGGGACGGGATAGGTTGTCACGCACTTGCCCCTTTTGGCTCCCTTCGTCCGAGGCTCATAGGCAGTTTTAGGGCTGCGATGGGTCTCATTCAATTGATTAGTTTTTCTAAGAGCTATACTAAGCATTTACTACATGCCTAGTACTATTCAGAGTGATAAGGATACAGCAGTGAATGAGGCAAAGCCCCTGCTTCATGGAGTTTACATTCAACTGGAGAATACAGCAAATAAACAATTAGTGCAGTGGTGAAGCTAAAGCAGAGGGAAGGGAATCGGGATAAGGAAACTTGGTAGCTATGTGATGGTCAAGTGCGGAAGTCCTCACTGATAAAACATTTGACCCGTGGGTTTTCGCATGAACTTATGGATTTCTGATGGATATTGCATTCGGAAATAAAAGGATGATTGGTAAAGGCAGTTTACAGGTAAAAATATGTTGGCAGCACTTACTGAAAACATTAGTAATGAAGTAATTACACGACAGTACTCCAGTCACCATACTAAGTATTTACATTGATTATTAGTTCTTTTTTAACTCCCCAACATCCCTGAGAGGTTATCCTATTGTTCATTATTTTTTTGATAAAAAAATAATAGAGACATAGATTTGCTCAGTATTACACAATCAAACTAGCAAAACTAGGACACGAAATCAGGCCTCCATGTATCCATCCTGTGCTTTTTTTAATCTCCGTGGTGCATAAGCACACTAACCTGGAAGACTCTTGTGGTTGCTGAGGCACTCATCATTGAGTACGTGCAAACTGTATGCTACAGTGTTCCTATTCTAACTGGTTCCCTATAAATGGGATAGATAGTATCCCAACAGCCAGGTGAGGAAGGTATCGAAACTGTCCTCATTTTACATATGAGGAAACAGAGGGGTTTTGTCACTGTTCTGAGCCGCCAGGAAGTGGTATGATTGAACATCGAAGCCCATGATTTATCCATTATAATACACTCTTTTTAGCAGTCACTTGTTGAATCTTTAGCTCTTTAGCCAAAATGCAAATATAAATAAGAATCACTCTGCTCACAAAGGAAGGCCAAGTGAGCAAGTGGATCAGCACAAGCTTATTTTCTTTTTTTTACAAGCTTATTTTCTTAATTGAAAGATCAAAGCATGTATTGTTTCTTGGATATTCAAAGAACATTCTCTAAGTTCTCTCAGCAATGTCTTTTAAGGAGAATTTTATTTTCTTCATAATAGATTAAACTGGCTTTCCCAATGCCACAATATTTCAGGTTCACTGTTTCAGGTGTAGTAATTATCGTTTATTTGATGCTTCATGCGTATATGAGGCACTGTAGTGATTTCTCCAATTACTCCAGTAATCCCAACAACGATGAGGTGGATACTCTTTTTTATTCCTGTTTCATAAGTGGAGAATCATAACCTCAAATAAAAATAACTTTCCAGTCTTAAAAGTAGATTAGAAAAAGAGAGAGTATAATGTTTTTATTCACCATCTTCTCCCTCTGATGAAAAGGTACTTGGCACATAGTATTGTCTATTAATTGGCATATAAAGCTGGATTTGAATCCTGATTGGGGTAATTACAAAACTCTATTTCCATTCGCACATCCCCGGTGACTTTCTATGTTTTCTTCACCACACTGCCAAACTCAAACATGAGCTATATACTAGAGGTGCAGGCATGATCAAGAGAGTTCCTAACTTCTCAGTTTTGTCTAACATGGAAGATGGATAAGTACATTATCTGAGGTGAGAAGTGGATAAGTGTATTATTAAAAGCCAGACATACAGGCTGGATTTGAACCTAGTTCTTCTATCTAAATCTTAAATCTAACAACCAAATTTGATTCTTTAGTCTTTAAGGAAGGTTTTATTAAGTGTGGTTTTAATTGTTTTCAACTCTCATGATGCTGCTTAGTCACTGTCCACCATCCCATTTTTTGCTGACCCCTTTTGAGAGTGTAAACCTGATGATGAACCAGAGTATAAGATTTCAACATCATTTTATTTTCTGGTTGCTCTGTCAAGTCTAGACTGGTGCTTCTCATGCTTTCCCACAGAAGCATTCCTAAAAACAGAAAGCTGGGCACCTGGCTGACTCAGTAGGTAGGACATGTGACTCTTGATCTCAGGATTGTGAGTTCAAGCCCCATGTTGGGCCTAGAGCTTAACTTTAAAAAATAATAATAATAATAATATTAAAAGCAGAGAGCACAGAAAACCATAGGCTCTGCATACCCTCATCCCCTCTTCCCCCAAAAGGCACAGCTAACAGTAATGGTGGAAATCTCTCGTTTGCTTTATTTATTTATTTATTTATTTATTTATTTATTTATTTATTTTATTTTTAAAGATTTTTATTTTATTTATTTGACAGAGAGAGAGAGAGAGAGAGATCACAAGTAGGCAGAGAGAAGGAAACAGGCTCCCCGCTGAGCAGGGAGCCTGATGCGGGCCTCGATCCGAGGACCCTGAGATCATGACCTGAGCCGAAGGCAGAGGCTTTAACCCACTGAGCCACCCAGGCACCCTCTCGTTTGCTTTAAAACATAATACGTTCCCCACTGCCTCTCTCAACCCCTATCCCAAATGAGTAAAATAGGTGCTCTAAGATGTGCCACCACCCTTAAACTGATTTTAGGGAAACCCCTGCCAGCCTCCTATTCACCCCAGGTTGTAAACAGTTTGTAAAGTGTGAGAGATTTGAGCTTAATTTTTTGTACTTTGTATAACATGACTTTATAAATTTTCTGATGTGTCAATATTAGCCGGAGATGGATTATCACTATAAATTTTTATTCTGGACTAAACCTTGAGGGCTAGACTTTAGTTGCTTCATTTCTAGAATCTGATGGTAGTTGTCTCAGTGACTCTTGGAGTTAGAATAGATGCCAAATATTTTTTTCTTAGATTTAGTCCTTAATAACAAAGCCATGTTGCTTGTTCTTAATGATGGTTATCTCAAGACCGTCTTTGCTGTTTTGTTCAGTTGCTTGTGTTTCTTTGACTCATTGAAATAAAAAGCATTTGAGAAGATAATGATGTTTTTCATAGAGAGGCCTATCAGATGGGTGCTATTTTTACATTTGAAAAAAATAAAAAATGAACAGTTTATTAATGGCATTTTTAATATGTATTACTTTACTATGACATGTTTTTAACTTAAGATCATAAGTAACATTAGATGAGATACTAATGTGCTCTGTTTCCTTTAGGCTGTGCACCATCTCCAGGTGCTTATGATGTTAAGACTTCAGAAGTATTGAAAGGACCAGTATCCTTTCAGAAATCACAAAGATTTAAAACACGAAAAGGTAATGGATTCCAAAATAAAATAATGATTATATGATCTCGTAAGTTTTAAAGTTATGAATAACAGTATTTAAATTAGAAGATTCTATACTATTTGTAAAAAAGGTGAAGCTACAGTTATATGTAAATTTCCTTGTTTGATGCGTTTACAAATGAGTCGACTATAGAATAATGCTTTAATCATTTCACTATTGTATAACCAGAAAAATTAAGCAAGATACTCATATAAATATATAGTTTTCCTTTTGGTAATCACCTTAACCTCCTGTCAGGAAATATTAGGAAAATCAAAAAAATGTTGGATGTGAAAATAGTGTTGCGCAACTAATTATTTGGACATGTACAATCAAAAAAAGAACTTTAGGGCGCCTGGGTGGCTCAGTGGGTTAAAGCCTCTGCCTTTGGCTCAGGTCATGATCTCAGGGTCCTGGGATCGAGGCCCACATCGGGCTCCCTGCTCGGCGGGGAGCCTGTTCCTCCTCTCTCTCTCTGCTCTGTGCCTACTTGTGATCTCTCTCTCTGTGTCAAATAAATAAACTTAAAAAAAAAAAAAGAACTTTATATTACTTCACTAACAATTACAATAAGAAATTTGGAAATTGCATTTTGTCTGTGTTTCAAACATGTAAGCATCATCCAAGATCTGTACAATTTATTTTATTGTAGAATCTCAACAAAATCTGAATGTTGACCAAGATACTATCCTGCCTGCTTCAGCAAGAAAAGTTAAGACTTCGGGATTAAAGGTGAGGAACTGTTATATTCTAGCTGGTTTATCGACTAAATCATAAAACATTTCTTTTTTTTTTTTTTAAAGATTTTATTTATTTATTTGACACAGAGAGAGTAGGCAGAGAGGCAGACAGAGAGAGAGGAGGAAGCAGGCTCCCTACTGAGCAGAGAGCCCGATATGGGCCTCGATCCCAGGACCCTGAGTCCCAGGACCCTGAGATCATGACCTGAGCTGAAAGCAGAGGCTTTAACCCACTGAGCCACCCAGGCGCCCTAAATCATAAAACATTTCTGAAAGGTTTTTTTATTTGACTAGAATGGATTAAGTGTATAAAGTAAGGTTATAAGTAAACTTATAAATTAATAAAAAATATTACCATTAGGACTATACCAAGATTTCTATTTCTGCCTGCATCATTACTAAATATATTGTTTAAACATGCCCATAGTTCAGAATTACAACATGGTATCCACTTAGTCATTTCTCTATCTAGATAAATTGTTCAACATCGTGTAAGCCTTTAAAAAGTAGGCAGTGCTTTGATTTGGTAGTTAATATCATTTGAGTTTCTTGTGTTTGTTTGTGCAGAAGGGTAAGTATTGGTGAAGAAAAAGGAAAAAAAATTCTAGTGCCTTGAAGAGATGTGCTGCTCAAAAACTATCAAGCAGTGGTGGGAGATTAAATTCTTTTTTTTTTTTTTAAAGATTTTATTTATTCATTTGACACAGAGAGAGAGATTACAAGTAGGCAGAGAGGCGATGTGCTGCTCAAAAACTATCAAGCAGTGGTGGGAGCAGAGAGCCCGATGCGGGCCTCGATCCCAGGGTCCTGGGATCATGACCTGAGCCGAAGGCAGCGGCTTTAACCCACTGAGCCACCCAGGTGCCCGGGAGATTAAATTCTTAACTTCATGTTATGGCTTATGCAACAGCCTACATGTTGTTATAGTTTCTATTAGTTCATAAAGCAAGTTGCAAAAAGAAATTTGTTAATATGGGAAAGATCCAGAGTTAGGAAACCAAAGCTGTAGGTTGAGCTTAGACTTGTTCATTTGTTCAGCAGTTACCTAAGTCTCTCATTTTATAATAAAGGGCTTCATTACCCAATATGGAAGTGATTAGCCACATGTGGCTATTGTGAACTTGAAGGTGAAGAGCTAAATTTTTAATATTATTTAATTATAATTAATATGTATTTATTTATTTTTTTAAGCTGTTTCTTTTTTTTTTTTTTAAGATTTTATTTATTCATTTGACACAGAGAGAGAGAGATTACAAGTAGGCAGAGAGGCAGGCAGAGAGAGAGGAGAGAGGAGGAAGCAGGCTCCCTGCTGAGCAGAGAACCTGACACGGGCCTCAATCCCAGGACCCTGAGATCATGACCTGAGCCTAAGGCAGCGGCTTTAACCCACTGAGCCACCCAGGCGCCCTATAATTAATATGTATTTAAAAACCAATACTTGATTCTTTTGTTGGAAAATGCAAATTTGGGGGGGAACATATTGGGTATGTAAATCTACCTCTTCATCTGCAGATTTTATGAAATCTAAATATAGATAGATATTTCTCTCTCTCTCTCTCTCTCTCTTTTTGGAAGTAGGCCCTACACCCAGCTTTACAGCGTGGAGCTCAGTACAGGGCTTGAACTCATAACCCTGAGATCGAGGCCTGAGCTGAGATTATGAGTCAGATGCTTAAACAACTGAGCCACCCAGGCGCTCCACATATAGCTGTTTCTGATAAAAATCTAGCATCTGAATTGAGATGTGCCATAAGTGTAAAATACACGGCAAGGTTTGAAGACCTAATATAAAACACATAAAATATCTCACTAATATTTTATACTAATGACATGTTAAAATAATACATCTTACATTTAAGGTAAAATAAAATATATTATTAAAATTTTTACTTTTTAAATATGACTACTAGAGGGGTGCCTGGCTGGCTCAGTCAGAAGAGCGTGCGACTCTTGATCTTGGGATCATGAGTTTGGGCTCCACATGGGGCATAGAGATTGCTTAAATAAATAAATAAGCTTTAAAACATATATATGACTACCAGAACATTTGAAAATACATATGTGGGGGTGCCTGGGTGGTTCAGTCGGTTTAGCATCTGCCTTCAGCTCGGGTCATGATCTTGGGGTCCTGGGATTGAGCCCCAGGTTAGGCTCCCTGTTCTGCAGGGTTCTGCTTCTCCCTCTCCCTCCACCCCTCCCCTTCTCTAAAAAAGAAAGAAAGAAAGAAAGAAAATATGTATGTGGTCTGTGATGTATTATTGGGCAGCACTGATATAGACAGTCTTATGCATTGATTTAAATGTATATACAATGGGATATTCTTCAGCCATAAAAAGGAATGAAATCCTGCTGCAATAACATGGCTGGACCTAGAGAGGATAATGTTAAGTGAAATAAGTCAGTTAGAGAAGGACAAATACCATAAGATTTCACTCATACATGGAATTTAAGAAACAAAACAAATCAGTAAAGGTGGATCAAAAGAGAGACAAACCAAGAAACAGCCTCTTAACTCTAGAGAACTGATGTTACCAGAGAAGAGAAGGATGGAAGAATGGGTGAAATAAATGAAAAATACTTAGAGCAAAAGTTGTATGCCTTATGTAGAATAAAGGAAATAAGTAGATTAGAATCAGCTGACATGGACACCTGGGCGGCTTAGTTGGTTAAACATCTGCGTTCAGCTCAGGTCTCGATCCTGGAATCCAGCCCCACATCTGGCTCTCTGCTTAGCGGGGAGTCTGCTTCTCTCTCTGACCCTCCCCCTCTTGTGCTCTCTCTCTCTCTCTCTCTCTCTCTCTCTCAAATAAATAAATAAAATCTTTTTTAAAAAAATCTGCTTACACCATTTTAATTTTTATGTCTTTGCATGTGTAGGGTTTTTTTTCCATCTTTGGGTATCAATGTTTAAGTTCATTTCTCTTTGTAAGATTCTTTTCTTCCTGGAATAACATAATTAAATATTCAAAATGTATTAATATTTAACATTAGAAGGCATTCAGTAGCTTTATTCATAAAGCTCTACCTGTTCTTTTCCCTGGACTTATTAGGAAAAGCCTAATAATCAATTAGGGTGAAAACTTAAACCTGAAATATTTTAAGATTTAAAGAACCTTTTCCTTCTTTTACCAGACATATGTCCTACAAAATGTTTAATAGGCTCAGTGAAATGTTTAAAATAGAAATTAGCTGTTTGGTGAGGACCTCCCCTCTACTTGCTAGATAGGATGCTGCCTGATTCGTGAATCACTTAATGAAGCCAATTAGATCTTTAAAAAAAAAAGAAAGAAAGGGTTGCCTGGCTGACCCAGTCAGTAGAGCATGTGACTCTTGAGCTTGTGAGTTCAAGCTGCACATTAGGAGGTAGAGTTTAGGGTGCCTGGGTGGCTTAGTGGGTTAAAGCCTCTGCCTTCAGCTCAGGTCATGATCTCAGGGTCCTAGGATCAAGGCCCGCATTGGGCTCTCTGCTTAGCAGTGAGCCTGCTTCCTCCTTTCTCTGCCTGCCTGTCTGCCTACTTGTAATCTCTCTCTCTCTGTCAAAATAAATAAATAAAATCTTTAAAAAAAAAAAAAGAGGTAGAGTTTACTAAAAAAAAAAGAGAGAAAAGAAAGAGAAACCGTTTAATCTTTTTTCTAACTGAAAATCAAATTTGTGATATTTGTGACACTTAAATTTGTTTATCTCTGTTCTTTGACTTTTTAAATAGAGGGAATCTCAAAAGAATGATAAAGATTTGAAGATATTAGAAAAAGAGGTAAGCAATGCTTTCAACTTAATTGAAAAATAAATGTGAGATAAAATGGAAAGAGTTGGGATGCCTAGAGGTTCAGTCAGTTAAGCATTGTTTTCATTATCAATAGCATATAGTTACGTTGGTACAGTATTGGTGATTCATTCATTAATCACCTTATTTCTGTCCAGATTCGTGTTCTTGTGCAGGAACGTGGCACTCAGGACAAGCGGATCCAGGATCTGGAAGCTGAGTTGGAGAAAATGGAGGCCAAGCTAAATGCTGCAGTCAGGGAGAAAACATCTCTCTCTGCAAGTAATGCTTCACTAGAAAAACAACTTATTGAGTTAACCAGGACTAATGAGCTACTAAAATCAAAGGTATTTGAACCTGATAACAGTATTTACAATTGAATAAATTATAAACATGTTTTTTCTCTTATATAGTTGTTTGGGAATTTTAGGCTCTAGTTTAGTCTTTTTCCTTCACCAAATGTATTTTAAATGTTAAACTGCTTCCGAGAAGAATTATTATTGTCTTTCTTATTGTGGTACCTGACATATAAGAGGTAATAAACAACTTACTTTTGGTTTTGTTTTGTTTTTTAAAGATTTTATTTGACACAGAGAAAGAGATCACAAGTAGGCAGAGGCAGGCAGAGAGAGAGGAGGATGCAGGCTCCCCGCTGAGCAGAGAGCCCGATGTGGGCCTCGATCCCAGGACCCTGAGATCATGACCTGAGCTGAAGGCAGAGGCTTTAACCCACTGAGCCACCCCGGCGCCCATTACTTTTGGGTTTTTTTGTTTTGGTTTTTTGTTTTGGTTTTTGTTTTGTTTTGTTTTGTTTTGACAGAGAGAGAGAGAGAGATCACAAGTAGGCAGAGAGAAAGGAGGAAGCAGGCTCCCCGCTGAGCAGGGAGCCCGATGCAGGCCTCCATCCCAGGATCCTGAGATCATGACCTGAGCCAAAGGCAGAGGCTTTAACCCGCTGAGCCACCCAGGCGCCCAACTTACTTTTGTTTTAATGTCTGACATTTTCTCACCCTTCTTCAAAGTCACCCCCAGTAAATAAGGCCATTAATAAAACTTGGAAAATTTACACCTAGAAGTCACTTTTAAGATCTTTCTCTGGAATAAATAATAATATAATCATAGGCTTCCATCTCAAATCCTTTTGGAAATGAAGTGAGAAATAAATAAATTTGTGGACTAAATGTGTTTAATAGATAAGTTTGTCTATTAATATACTAATAGATCTTAAAGGACATAATATGGTCATCTACTTTTGTCTGAAGTAGAAGAAGGCTATAAATCACTGTTCAGTTTAATAACAGTCATTTAATCAGGGCCTGTAATGTGCTGAGCTCTTTGATCACAAAGGGAACAAGGGTGCATAAGAATCAAGTTTGGTTGGGCGCCTGGGTGGCTCAGTGGGTTAAAGCCTCTGCCTTTGGCTCAGGTCATGATCTCAGGGTCCTGGGATCTAGGCCCACATCGGGCTCTCTGCTCAGCGGGGAGCCTGCTTCCTCTTCTCTCTCTCTGCCTGCCTCTCTGCCTACTTGTGATCTCTCTCCCTCTGTGAAACAAATAAATAAAATCTTTAAAAAAAAAAAAAAAAAAGAATCAAGCTTGGGGAAGGGAACAGATTCCTGGACCCCACTGAGGGAGGTTCTGATTTGGTAGGCCAGGGATGGACCCTGTAGTCTACATATTTCCAAAGAGACCAGGCAATTCAGATCTATTTTGTTAAGCAAGCACCCTTGACAGAATCCTCCCCACGAAGCTTGTTACAGAGGCTTGCAGTGGACTCACCAGTATGCAGAGGTGGGTGACCACCCAAGCCACTCTCAAAAATAAACCAGAAAGGGGCGCCTGGCTGGCTCAGTCTGTAGAGCATGCAACTCCTTATCTCGGGGTTGTGAGTTCGAACCCCACAGTGGGTGGAGATTACTTAAAAATAAAACCTTCCCCAAAAATTAAATAAACCAGGAAGTCACATAAATCAAAGAGAGGGACAAGAACAGTAATAGTGTAAAATCAGTAATCTGGGTGTGGTCAAAGCCTATTTTCTCTACCAGAGTATGATGTAGGTAAATAATAGTCCCAATAAGAGAATAATCAATATTTCTGTGATTTTTACCTGGTAGAAAATATTTCTGAATTTTTTGTTTCTTGTACTTAGTTTTCTGAAGATAGTAACCAGAAGACTATGAGAATTCTAAGCCTTGAGTTAATGAAACTTAGAAACAAAAGAGAAACCAAGATGAGGGTGAGTGATACCTTGGTGAGTTTGCTGTGTCTGAATCTGGGGATCTAAACAATCTCTCATTTCCTAAACATATTTCTGTTGTGTAGAGTATGATGGCTAAACAGGAAGGCATGGAGGTGAAGCTGCAGGTCACTCAGAAGAATCTTGAGGAGTCTCAGGGGAAAATAGCACAACTTGAGGGGAAACTGTGAGTGACTAAAAAAGAAAGAAATTATTAAGTGTATCTAATTCTTGATTTACCTCTCTCACCTTGCTCTAGTTTACCAAGACTGAACCTTCCTTCACTTAACTCATTGCTCCCTGCTTGCCTTATTTCTCTTCAACTGAGCCCTGATGATTCCCAAACATTTTATGCTGAAAAGATGTATTGAATGTTTTAATTTTCTCCATCTTTTGTATAAATGATGAGGAAAGTCCTCGTAATCTTTTTAGCACCATGAATATACCTCCTGAATATACCTCCATTTTTTTGACTATTTCTCTGGGGGGGTTTTTTGTTGTTTCTTTTTTAAATTTTATTTATTTATTTGAAAGAGGTCGAGAGCACAAGTAGGCAGAGCAGCAGGCAGAGAGAGAGAGGGATAAGCAGGCTCTCCGCGGAGCAGGGAGCCCAATGTGGGCCTCGATCCCAGGACCCTGAGATCATGACCTGAGCCAAAGGCAGCAGCTTAACCGACTGAACCACCCAGGCACCCAACTATTTCTCTGTTGATCATTATTTGGATTTCCAATTTCTGACTATTTTGAATAAGACTACTATGTATGTCTTTTTGTGGACATAAGTTTTTATTTCTCTTGAATAAACATCTAGGATTAGAATTCTTGATCATAGGGTAGTGTAGTATATGTATAATGTGTTAAAAAAACTCAAAAGTGGTTGTCACATTTTATAGTCGTACTTAACAGCATATGATAGTTTCAGTTCCACTTCCTCTCCAAGGTTTGATATTGTCAGTCTATTTGATTTTTGCCTTTCTAGTAGGTAGGCAGTAGTGTCTCATTTGTAATTTTGTTAGTATGAGGGTCGAGCTTCTCCTTCTGTGGTCACTGACAATTCATATATATCTGTTTATAAGGTGTCTAAGTTTTTTGCTGATCTTTTAAATTAAATTGTTTGGAGGAGGTAGCGCATGAGTAATTGGATAAAAGACAACCTAAAACAAAGGCTTTATAGCAACAAAATGCTATTTTGTATGTGTGGTGGGTAGGGAAGCCAGGAAAGCTGCAAGAAATATCATTTCTAACACTTAGGATGTTATCGGTGATAATTCTCATCATCTTAGCCCTTTCATCAGAATTTATTTGGAAAGCTTAAAAAAACCCTTCAGTTTCCTATTTCTATATTTTAAATTGTCAACTTGAGAGGTCACATAAAATAATGGTTAAGAAGTTGGATGCTGGGCGCTTGGGTGGCTCAGTGGTTTAAAGCCTCTGCCTTCGGCTCAGGTCACGATCTCAAGATCCTGGGATCGAGGTCCCCATTGGACTCCTTGCTCGGCCGGGAGCCTGCTTCCTCCTCTCTCTCTGCCTGCCTCTCAGCCTACTTGTGATCTCTCTCTCTCTCTCTCTCTCTCTCTGTCAAATAAATAAATAAAATCTTTAAAAAAAAAAAAAAAGAAGGGAGCTGAGAGGAGGTTTACATATCCCCATTGGCAGAAGGGGAAATGGGAAAANGGATGCTATGGTAGAGCATGACTCCTGATCTCAATGTTGTAAATTCGAGCCCCACATTTGGTGTAGAGATCATTTAAAAATAAAACCTTTAAAAAAAAACCCACATTAAAAAAAAGAATTTGGACTCTAGAAACAGCATATCTGATATGGCAGTATTTGGTACAAATTAAGTACCATGTGTGATTATTGTATTTATTCACATATGCCATTTTTTTCCAGTGTTTCAATAGAGAAGGAAAAGATTGATGAAAAATCTGAAACAGAAAAACTCTTAGAATACATCGAAGAAATTAGGTAATATGAATAATAGTTTTTAATTGGACCTTAGTTTGTTGACTAGTGATGAACACATCATTTTATGCTTTTTCAGTTCATTTTCCCTGTGCCTAAATCATGTGCTCTTCAAAATAATTTGTTTTAATGCAGTTGTGCATCAGATCAAGTGGAAAAATACAAGCTAGATATTGCCCAGTTAGAGGAAAATTTGAAAGAGAAGAATCATGAAGTTGTAAGCCTTAAGCAGTCTCTTGAGGAAAATGTTTTACTTTCTAAACAAGTAGAAGACCTGAATGCTAAGTGTCAGCTGCTCGAAAAAGAAAAAGGTATTTAAATAAATAATATGTACAATATTTAAGGAAAGTACTGCTATGTGAAAACATCTTTTAATAATTATGTAAACAACATAAAAATCCTGTTCTCTGTGTGAGAATTTTTATCTTTTATAATGTTTGTTCTCTGTTTACTTCAATATATTGCTTGTCTTCATTGAAATATATACAGTGGTGCAGTTCTTGACTTCCCCATTGGGTGGCCATTTAAAATGAGAAGATGCAGAACCAGATTTGGAGGTTTTATTATATATACCATAGAATATATACTATATTATGTATAATAAATGATACAAACTTCAGTTATGTTTTGGTTTTATTTCTTTGGAAATACTTGATCTGTGTAACATTCTAATAGCAAAAAATATGGAAATCCAGTTTCTTAAAGTTAGTATCTAATTTCAGCATTTTTCACTTTTATAGAAGACCTTGTCAAGAGGGACAGAGTACGTAATGAAACTCTAAATTCTGAAATGCAAAACTTAAAGGAGAAACTTACTCTTGAAAAACAGGAACATGAAAAACTACAACAAAAAGAATTACAGACTGATTCACTTCTGCAACAAGAGAAGGTAGTTTACTACAATATAAAAAAAGAAAACAACTTGTGCTTATTATATGTCATACATTTCCCTGTGTATCAGAAGACCTTTCAATTGTATATGTCCTTCACTCTGACAGTTCTATTTTTAGAATCTTATCCTGAGTGAATAATCCTGTCTATGCTGCATATTTATTTGCAGATATGTTCATGACAGGGTTATTGATAATGTGAAAAAATTATAAGCAACTGGATACCTGGGTGGCTCAGTGGGTTAAAGCCTCTGCCTTCGGCTCAGGTCATGTCAGGGTCCTAGGATCAGGGCCCGCTTCCTCCTCTCTCTCTGCCTGCCTCTCAGCCTACTTGTGATCTCTCTCTCTCTCTGTCAAATAAATAAATAAATAAAATCTTTAAAAAAAATTATAAGCAACTAATAATGAACCAAAATAAGAAAATTGTTTAAAAATATTTTCTTGGGGGCGCCTGGGTGGCTCAGTGGGTTAAAGCCTCTGCCTTCGGCTCAGGTCATGATCTCAGGGTCCTGGGATCGAGGCCCACATCAGGCTCCCTGCTCAGCGGGGAGCCTGCTTCCTCCTCTCTCTCTGCCTGCCTCTCTGACTACTTGTGATCTCTCTCTCTGTGTCAAATAAATAAATAAAATCTTTAAAAAAATAAATAAATAAATAAAAATAAAAATATTTTCTTGGGGCTCCTGGGTGGCTCAGTCGTTAGGCATCTACCTTCAGCTCAGGTCATGATCCCAGGGTCCTGAGATCAAACCCCACATCCAGCTTCCTGCTCAGCGGGGAGCCTGCTTCTCCCTTTCCTACTCCCCCTGCTTTGTGTTCCCTCTCTCACTGTCTCTCTCTCTCTGTCAAATAAGTAAATAAAATCTTAAAACAATTTTTTTTCTTGTGGGGCACCTGGTTGGCTTAGTTGGTAGAGCATACGACTCTTGATCTCAGGATTGTGAGTTCCAGCCCCACCTTGGTTTAAGAGATTACTTTAAAATCTTAAAATAAAATCTTAAAAAATATATATTTTTTAGCACATTCTTGTGTTAGATTACTACTTGGGCATTTACAGTTATGTTATAAAATAGTGTCTGAATGCATGTGAAACAGAAGTGACAATTTTTTAAAATCTGGATTACATAAAGAATAATGTACATATTAGTGGGAAAAACAATTTACAAGAAAAAATGGGCATAAGATGGAAATTCATCATTCTCAGAAGTAGAAATTCAAATAATCTGTAAACATGAAAAGATGCTCTACCTTAGTAATAATCAAAGAAATGGAAATAATTGTTTTTCCCTCACAAGGTTGGTACAAATTAAAACATTTAATAATATATAACATGTTAGATAGAGTAGAGCAAATAGGTACTTGAATGCACTGATAAGGAATATTATATTGTTGGGTGACCCACAACAACTGAAGGAATTAAGTAGATCTCTATATACCGACTTAAAGATCTCAATTATTTTTAGGATATTTTATATGACCTTTACATATGTAGCTTGTATTATTTATGTGTGTGTGTGTGTGTGTGTGTGTGTGTGTGTGTGTGTGTGTGTGTGTGTGTGTATTTTTTAAGTACATAAATGTATAGAAAAAGACCAGAAGGCATATATACCAAACTAGTGGTTATCTCTACGCTGAGAAAACTAAGATCGGGGTGGGGTATATATAATCAGAGGCAATTTTCACTTTACCTGGGTTCTTTTTGTTTTTTGTTATTTTTTTCTGCCATCCAGTCCCACAACTGCAGTTACTGTTGGCAGATCTTTCAAAGGTTTTTTTGCATCTTAGTATGTAAGATCCTAAATGCATTGTTAGGAGTGTAAAGGATGGAGAGAATCCTCATTTAGAGTGACCATTCTTTTTAAAAGCAAAGAGCCCGGTTTTCGTTCATTAAGTGCTCTGGGCACATCTATACCGGGTTTTTCTTTTTGTTTTTGATTGAGATATAAATTGACATACAACAGTATATGAGTTTCTAGTATGCAACACAACAATTCAATATTTGTGTATATTGCAAAATCATCACAATAAGCCTAGTTAGCATCTATCACTATAGATGGCTAAAGAATTTTTTTCCTTCTGAGGAGAACATTTAAGATCTACTCTCTTAGCAACTTATAAATATGCAATACAGTTTTGTTAATTATAGTCACCCCACTATATATTATGTCTCCATGACTGGGTATTTTATAACTGGAAGTTTATACCTTTTGACTCCTTTACCCATTTTGCCCACCCCCACCTCAGGCAACTACCAGTCTGTTCTCTGTAGCTGGGTTTTTTATTTATTTGTTTTTATATTCCACATATAAATAAGATCATATAGTATTTTTTTGGTCTGATTTATTTCATGTATTACAGTATCCTCAAAGTCCATCCATAACATCACAGCAAGACTTCCTTCTTTCTTATGGCTAAATAATACTCAGTTGTGTATATACCACATTTTCTTTACCATTCATCCATCAGTAGATATTTAAGTTTTTTCAATATCTTCGCTATTGTAAATGCTGATATGTACATAGGGTACATATATCTTTTGTATTTTCATTTTCTTCAGATAAATACTTAGAGGTAGAATTGCTGGATTGTATGGCAATTCTGTGTTTAATTTTTTGAGAAACATTCATACTATTTTCCATAGTGACTGCACCCAATTGATATTCCCACCAACAGTGCACAAGGGTTCCCTTTTCTCCACATCCTGGCCAACACTTACTATTTTATTATTTCTTGTCCTTTTTGGGGTTGGGGAAATCTCTATGCTCAACGTGGGGTTTGAACTCATGACCCCAAGATCAGGAGTCACATTCTCTACCAATTGAGACAGCCAGGCACCCCTGTTTCTTGTCCTTTTGATAAAAGCCATTCTGACAGGTATGAGGTGACTCTCATTGTGGTTTTGATCTGCATTTCCCTAATGAAAGGTGTCGTTGAGCATCTTTCCATGTACTTGTTGGCTATCTGTATGTCTTTGGAGAAATGTCTATTCACGCCTCCTGCCCACTTTTTGATCAGATTTTTGGGTTTGTTTTTTGTTTTTTGGTGTTTTGGTTTTTTGGTTTTGGGGTTTTTTTTTGTTTGTTTGTTTGTTTGCTTGCTTGCTTTTGAATTTTAAGAGTTCTTTATATACTTTGGCTATTAACCCCTTATCAGATACATGATTTGGAAATATTTTCTCCCATTTAGTAGGCTACATTTTCATTTTCTGGATGGGTTCCCTTCCTGTACAGAAGCTTTTTAGTTTGGTACAGTCCCGTTTGCTTATTTTTGCTTTTGTTGGCCTTCGCTTTTGGTGTCATATCCAAAAGATTTCATCACCAAGATCAATGTCAAGTTGCTTACTGTGTTTTCTTCTAGGAGTTTTATGGTTTCAGGTCTTATATTCAAGTCTTTGATCTATTTTAGTTAATTTTTGTTTATGGTATAAGATAGTAGGTCCACCTTCCTTCTTTTGCTTGTGGTATTCCAGTTTTCCCAATACCATTTTTTAAAGAAACTGTTCTTTTCCCATTGTATATTTTTTGCCTTTTTATCAAATTAATTGATTGTATATCAATTCTGGGCTCTATTCTATTGCTCAATATGTCCTTTTTTTTTTTTTAAGATTTTATTTATTTGACACACATACAGAGGGAGAAGCAGGCTCCCCGCTAAGCAGAAACCCCAACATGGGGCTTGATCCCAGAACCCTGGGATCATGACCTGAGCTAAAGGCAGACACTTAACCAGCTGAGCCACCCAGGCACCCCTCAGTGTGTCTGTTTTTATGCCAATACCATACTGTTTTGAGTACTATAGATATGTAAGGTAGTTTGAAATCAGGGAGCATGATGCCCCTAATTTCGTTCTTTCTCAAGATCACTTTGGCTATTCAGAGTCTTTTGTGTTTCCATATGAATTTTAGCATTGTTCTATTTTTGTGAAAATTTCCATTTTGATAGGTATTGCATTGAATCTATAGATTGCTATGGCTGTATGGTTATTTTAAAAATATTAATTTTTCCGGGGCACTGGGTGGCTCAGTGGGTAAAAGCCTCTGCCTTCGGCACAGGTCATGATCTCAGGGTCCTGGGATTGAGCCCTGCATCGTGTTCCCTGCTCAGCAGGGAGCCTGCTTCCTCCTCTCTCTGCCTGCCTCTCTGCCTACTTATAATCTCTCTCTCTGTCAAATAAATAAATAAATAATCTTAAAATAAAAAACATAGGTAAAAACTATAAACAAAGAGATTTAAAATATATATATTAATTTTTCCAATCCACGAGGACAGAGTATCTCTCCATTTATTTGTGTCGTCTTCACTTTATTTTAATGTTAGAATTTTTTCACAGTGGTGATTTATTTATATATTACATAACTTTAAAATACATTTATAAATTATCAAAATCATAGTATACTTTTTGTATAGTATCATCTGAGAAAAATATATGCTAAAACTCAGTTGTAAATTATAATTTTAATTTTACAAGAAATGTGTCTGGGTGTGTGACACGTAGCAAAAAGACTGAAATAACATTTGCACAGTGTTAACACGGTGCAGGATATAATTCATGACAGCAAGCAGGTGACATCTGTACTTTTCAAGTTTCTTTGAAGCTCTCAAATTTAATATTCATACTTTATTATCTGTACTTCTTTTTTGTGCTTAGTAAAAGCCTCATGAAACTATTTCAGTGGTTTTCTGTTTGGATGTAGGAATTGTCCTCCAGTCTTCAACAGAAGCTATGTTCTTTTCAAGAGGAAATGATGAAAGAGAGGAATCTCTTTGAGGAAGAATTAAAGCAAGCACTGGATGAACTAGATAAATTACAGCAAAAGGAGGAACAAGCTGAAAGGCTGGTCAGACAGTTGGAAGAGGAAACAAAATCTCGAGCTGAAGAACTGAAACTCCTAGAAGAAAAGCTGAGAGGGTTTGTATTAATAAGACCTCATGTTTAATATGACTTCAGATGTTAAACAGTATTTTCCGGTACATTCTCTCAGGAGTCTTAGGTCAATAATGCAAGTAAGTGAGGTTGGAATTATTTTACAAGTAAGGAATAGAGAGAGGTAAAATATACCCATAGAATGTGTATGCAAACAAGTATGACAGCCAAAGTCAGAAGCATAGCTTCTTTCTTTTTTTTTAGGCCAGAAGTTTAAAAGGATGTTCATAAACATATCACCAAAATTTGGGGTTCCCTTACTGCTCGTATGTTGTATAAAATTGTTGGATGTCAATATTATAGCGATAACAGATTTAGAAAGAAAACAAAGGTGAGAATCCCACCCTTGAATAAGAAACATTTCCATTTTTCACCTGTGTGTACCTTAGTTTACGTAGCACAAGTTGTACCTTTAATTACTGAGTACTTGTGCTCTCAGAAGTAGCAATCAAAAGAGCAAAATGAGAAAAAAATAACCAAACCTGGGAAATATTAAAAAATAAGAAATTTAAGAGATCTCAAACTTTTCTTTTTTCTTTTTTTAAAGTAGGCTCCATGGGCGCCTGGGTGGCTCAGTGGGTTAATGCCTCTGCCTTCAGCTCAGGTCATGGTCTCAGGGTCCTGGGATCGAGGCCTGCATCGGGCTCTCTGCTCGGCAGGGAGCCTGCTTCTTCCTCTCTCTCTGCCTGTCTCTCTGCCTACTTGTGATCTCTCTCTGTGTGTCAAATAAATAAATAAAATCTTTTAAAAAAAATAAATAAAGTAAGCTCCATGCCCACTGTAGGGCTTGAACTCACAACCCCAAGATCAAGAGTCACATGCTCCACTGACTAAGCCAGCCAGGTGCCCTTTGGACTTTTCTTTTAATTCTAATTCCCTATTTTTATTACATTATGCATCCTTCTGTACTATACTTATTTAAATTAAAATATCCAGGTTGATTCTTAAATTCAAGTTGTAACTAAAATGTTATTTTAATTCTTGGGATTTCCTTACTAAAAATATTTCTAAGAAGGAACCAAGAACTATACATGAGTCTACAGAATCCCAGTGTATCTCACAACTTTGTATCTCTCTCCTGTTACATATTTTTACTAAAATCCTTTTTCTGTTTTCTTGTAGTAATCAGAGATAAAAAGGACACAAAGGTTTTATATATACCTGTTTTTGAGGGGAGCAGTGCCAAAGTGTTATTAAGGGAATTGTTGTGTACTGGAGCCAATCTCAGGAACAGGCACTTTAAGAAACTGAGCAGATGATGTCAGTTTCAGGGAGAAAAGAAAGTTGAGACAATCATTTATTCTAACTCAAGGAATTAGGTACAGAGGTCAGGAGATAAGGATTTTATTGCTGGATATGCTAACTAGCTCTGTGATTCTAAGCAAGACAATTCTAATTTCTTTAATTTTCTATTTCATTAGATACAAAATAAAGAGGTTTTAATGACATGATCTCTAAGATCCCTTCCAGCCTGGAAATTTTAGAAGAATAAGAGAAAAAGTTAAGAAAATTGAAAGTGATTTCTCTATGGAGCAGGGAAGAGAATATTTTTGTCATAAATCCTTTACTACTATGTGATTTCTTTTAGCTGTTGGTGTATATATTTTTTAAATCCCATACTCATTATAGAAGGAATTTGATTAGGAGGGATGGGGTTGCCAAGTGATAGGTATTCAGGAGGGCACGTGTTGTGATGAGCACTGGGTGTTATATGCAACTAATGCATCACTGAACACTACATCAATAATGATGTAGTGTATGGTGGCTAATTGAGCATAATAATAAAAATAAGTAATTTAAAAATTTTAAAAAGGAAGGAATTTGATTAGGTGTTTATTTTCTGTGTTGGACTTAGCCTCTAAGTGAATAATAATCTACCAAATAAGTTATTGAATCTTTGAATAATAACAATTCATTATGTGGATTACTGAAATAAAATAAATCTACATAGTCCTAAAAAACTCTTCTTTTCTTTTTCTTTTTTTTTTTTTTTAACATTTTATTTATTTATTTGACAGAGAGAAAGCACATACACAAGCAGGGGGAGCGGCAGGCAGAGGGAGAGGAAGAAGCAATGCAGGACTGAATCCCAGGACACTGGGATCATGACCTGAGCCAAAGGCAGACACTTAACTGACTGAGCCACCCAGGCTCCCTTATAAACTTTTTCAAAGAAATACCAAGTGTAGTTAAAGACACTTAGTATTTCTTGGGCATCTGGGTGGCTCAGTGCGTTAAAGTCTCTGCCTTCGGCTCAGGTCATGATCTCAGGGTCCTGGGATTGAGGCCTGCATCGGACTCTCTGCTTGGCAGGGAGCCTGCTTCCTCCTCTCTCTCTGCCTGCCTCTCTGCCTACTTGTGATCTCTCTCTCTGTCAAATTAATAAATAAAATCTTAAAAAAAAAAAAAAAGACACTCAGTATTTCTTAAATATTTAAATGCAGAGACTTTATTCAATCCAAGTGTTTTTTGTTTTGTTTTGTTTTTTTTTAAATATTTTATTTATTCATTTCACAGAGGGAGAGAGATCACAAGGAGGCAGAGAGGCAGGCAGAGAGAGAGGAGGAAGCAGGCTCCCCGCTGAGCAGGGAGCCCGATGCGGGCCTCGATCCCAGGACCCTGAGATCATGACCTGAGCCGAAAGCAGAGGCTTTAACCCACTGAGCCACCCAGGCGCCCCAATCCAAGTGTTTTTTAACTGGTAATTTTTCTTTAGTTTTGGTTTGCTGCTATTAAGATTGTTTTAGAGTCTTTTTACCCTACCTTCTTCCAAAAAGAATGTTTTAGCTACCTATATAAGTACATGTAATATTGAAATATAAATTTAGAAATGAGTAAATTAGGATAAAAACAAAAGTAAGATAAGGGCAGGAAAGATAAGATGAAGATAGAAGAGAAGTTAGTGCATAAGTAAACACGCTATTAGAAGCAGACTGTAAAGTTAGTCTAAGCTATCCAGTAGTGTATTCGAAGATGCAGACACTGGACGCATGATTCACAGAGTCAAAAGGTAAATACTAATCCCTTCCTTAGAATAATGATTCGTAATTAGTGTTTTATCTTTAATTGTTCCTTAGAAAAGAAGCGGAACTGGAAAAAACGAAATCTGCTCACAGTCAGACTACCCTGCTTTTACAGGAGAAGTATGATAGTACAGTGCAAAACCTTGGAGATGTTACTGCTCAGTTTGAAAGGTATTTTTATTAGGAGTCTACACTCTCAAATATAATATGAGTGGGGAGATGTGTTTAGCGAAATCTGAAAAAATAATCATACAAATGGAGTTGCCATCTTTTTTCTCACAAAGAATTTTTAAGGTTTTATCTCCTCATTACCAAACCTGTAAATACACCTGCATTTATGCTCATCCTGTCATCTCACCTGTTACAGGAGGAGTGTTCCAGTCTTTTAGACTTCAGTGACATTATTCTATTTGTCCTTTTCAACCTTTCTACTAAATTTATCTCAGTCAATATTAAACCCTATTAATGTGCATATATTTTTAAAATACATAAATTTTGGGCGCCTGGGTGGCTCAGTGGGTTAAAGCCTCTGCTTTCGGCTCAGGTCATGATCTCAGCGTCCTGGGATCGAGGCCCGCATCGGGCTCTCTGCTCGGCGGGGAGCCTGCTTCCTCCTCTCCCTGTCTCTCTGCCTTCCTCTCTGCCTACTTGTAATCTCTCTCTCTGTGTCAAATAAATAAATAAAATCTTTTAAAAAAAAAATAAAATAAATAAAATAAAATACATAAATTTTATGGGCTCCTGGGTGGCTCAGTTGGTTAAGTGACTGCCTTCCGCTCAGGTCATGATCCTAGAGTCCCAGGATCAAGTCCTGCATCAGGCTCCCTGCTTAGCGAAGAGTCAGCTTCTCCCTCTGACCCACCCCACTCTCGTGCTCTCTCCCTCATCTCTCTCTTTCAAATAAATAAATGAAATCTTTAAAAAAAATAAAATAATAAAATACATAAATTTTAGGGGTATCTGGGTGGCTCAGTCATTTAAACGTCTGACTCTTGATTTCAGCTCAGGTCATGATCTCAGGGTCATGAGATCAAGCCCCATGTTCAGCAGGGAGTCTGCTTTCTCTTTCCCTCTCTCTCCCCCTCTCCCCTTCACCCTGCCTCTCTGCCCCTCCCCCTGCTGGCGTACTCTCTCAAATAAATCTTTGTTTTTTTTTTAAAGATTTTATTTATTTATTTGACAGAGAGAGATTACAAGTAGGCAGAGAGGCAGGCAGAGAGAGGAGGAAGCAGGCTCGCCGCTAAGCAGGGAGCCAAATGCGGGCCTCGATCCCAGGACCCTGAGATCATGACCTGAGCCGAAGGCAGACCCTTTAACCCACTGAGCCACCCAGGTGCCCGCACTGTTTGTTTTTTAGATATTGAGTTGTATCAGTTCTTTATATATTTTGGATGCTAACCTATCATTGAATATGTCATTTGCAAATACCTTCTCCCACTCAGTAGGTTGCCTTTTAGTTTTGTTGATTGTTTCCTTCGCTGTGCCAAAACCTTTTATTCTGATGTGGTACCAATAGTTTATTTTTGCTTTTATTCCCCTTGCCTCCGGAGACTATCTCTAGAAAAATATTACTACTACCAATGTCAGATTAATGCAATGCTCTCTTAAAGGATATTTATGGTTTCAGGTCTCACATTAAGGTTTTTAATGCATTTTGAGTTTATTTGTGTGTATGGTGAAAGAAAGTGGTCCAGTTTCATTCTTTTGCATGTAGCCGTCCAATTTATCAACACCATTTATTGAAGAAATTGTCTTTCTTCCATTGTATATTCCTTCCTCCTTTGTCCAAGATTAATTGACTGTATAATTGTGGGTTTATTTCCAGATTTTCTGTTCTGTTTTATTGATATCTGTGTCTATTTTTATGCCTGTACCATACTGTTTCAATTACAACCACTTTGTAATATAACTTGAAATCTGGAACTGTGGTACCTCAGGTTTTGTTTTTCTTTTTCAAGATTGCTTTAACTGTTCGAGGTCTTTGTAGTTCCATACACGTTTTGGGATTGTTCTAGTTCAGTGAAAAATGCTTTCAGTATTTTGATAGGGGTTACATCTGTAGATTGCTTTGGGCAATATAGACATTTTAACAATGTTCTTTCAACCTATGAGCATGGAATGTCTTTCCATTTCTTTGTGTCATCTTGAATTTCTTCCATCAATGTTTTATAGTTTTTAGAGTCAGGTTTTTCACTTCTTTCATTACGTTTATTCCTAGATATTGTTTTGAGTACAATTATAAATGGTATTTTCTTAATTTCTCTTTCTGCTGCTTCATTATTAGTGTATAGGGATACAACACATTTCTATACATTAGTTTTGTATCCGGTGACTTTACTGAATTCATTTTTCAGTTCTAGTAGTTTTTTGGTGGAGTCTTCAGGGTTTTCTACATAATGTCATGTCATTTGCAAATAGAGTTTCACTTACTTACCAACTTACTTACTAACTTACTTTGGATGCCTTTCATTTCTTTTTGTTGTCTAATTGCTTTGGCTAGGATTTCTGGTACTATGTTGAATAAAAGTGGTGTAGCGGACATCTTTGTCTTGTTCCTGACCTTAAAGGAAAAGATCTCAGGTTTTAACTATTGGCTATGATGTTGTCTGTGGGTTTTTCATAAAAGACCTTTATTACGTTGAGATATGTTCCCTTGGTGACAGTAGGTGCAGGGATCATGTATTTATTTGTTTTGGAGTAATTTTCATGTTTGGTATATTCATACACATAGTAGGCACTCAGTCTTTTTTTTCTTTCTTTATCCCATATAAGCTCATTAGTACTGACCTCAGAATACTGAATTCTTGCCTCTGTAAATGTGTGGTTTATAAGGTTTTGTTTGTTTGTGTTACCTCAAACTGTATAAAATATAAACTAATGAGCTATATGTTTATCATGCATACAGTAGTTAGAAAAATCCTTCAACTTTTTATTTTCCTTTTAATAAGTTATAAAGCATTAACGACTAGTGAGATAGAAGATCTTAAGCTGGAGAATTCATCACTTCAGGAAAGAGTGGCCAAGGCCAAGAAAAGTGCAGAGGACAGTCATCATCAGATATTGGCGGCTGAGAATGCAAATCAAGAATACTCAAGGTATGTGGAGAACTAAAACCTGCCCACACTTGTAGCCTTAGAACCATTAAGATAATTTAATATTGTTGAAAGCCAGCTACTAAGTGATACAAGGAATTGTAATTTCATGACTTCCTTTGGGTGATCTTCAGTTGCAAATAAGAGTTTACATAGTTTAAAAATACAGTTTTTGGAGAGTTCCTTGGGTTTGTTTTGTTGTTTTGTTTTTTATAAAATAAAAGAAAGGGGAAAAGTTACTAAAATGACTATAAAATGCTTAATGGGCTCTTCTCTCTCAAACTCAAGGATGGTTCTAGATCTACAGACCAAGTCAGCACTTAAAGAAGCAGAAATTAAAGAACTCACAGTCTCTTCTCTTAAAACAATAACTGATTTGCAGAACCAACTCAAGCAACAAGGTGAAGAGTTCAAGAAACAACTGGAAGAGGAAGAAGCAAGGTAATCTAGGTTTAGAAGCGGGCTGCTATTTGACCTCAGTTATTTTTTCTAATACACTGTGTTTTTAAATTTTCATTTCCCCTTACAGAAAAGTTGGAAAAGAAAACACGGTGGCAGAGTTAACTGAGGAAATGAATAAGTGGCGTCTCCTTTATGAAGAACTATATAATAAAACAAAACCTTTTCAGGTTTGTCGGTTGGGATTATACTCACTTGTGTTTGTTTTAGGCATTCACTTTGTTTCCTGTTACAGTGACTTTTCTGAATGATTTTTCTTTATATTTACAGTGCTAATTTAATTCCTATTAAAGGAGACTTATAATTTTTTAAAAATTCTTATGCATACATTTTTTTGTGTAGTCTTTATAGGCTAAAAATTACCTTCAATTAAGAGACATAATAGCTTAGAAGGCTATCCTGATAGAAATTTTTTATAATTTATGTAAGTCTGTGGTCCTTAATTTTGTTATGATCATTCTGTATATTTCAAATTAATATACTGATCTTAAAAAAAGGATAAATGGGGTTGCCTGGGTGGCTCAGTCATTAATTGTCTGCCTTTGGATCAGGTCATGATCCAAGAGTCCTGCTCTGCAGGAAAGCCTGCTTCTCCCTCACCCACTCCCCCTGCTGGTGTTCCCTCTCTCGCTGTGTCTCTCTCTATCAAATAAATAAATAAAATCTTTAAAAAAAAAAAAAGGTAAATGCTAATCTCACCATGTAAAAAAGTGGGAGGACTGTATTGATTATAATATGGTGATCCAACTGATACATAGATTAGGCTGGCTAGCTGGCCTTCTTTCCCTCTGTTTTAGTGATCTTGGAAATGAAATACACCAAAGTTTTTTTCAGGAGTCTCAGAGAATTTATGGAGAGCCCTGAGAATATGCCAGCATGATCTGTTTTCATCCATTGTTTTGGATTTTTTTTGTATTTGAGTTTCCTTTGTAGTTTGTATGAGACAAGTAAATTTAAAATTTCTAAGGCTATTAAAAAAACTCTTTTTCAGCTACAACTGGATGCGTTTGAAGCAGAGAAACAGGCTTTGTTGAATGAACATGGTGCAGCTCAGGAACAACTAAATAAACTAAGAGATTCATATGCTAAATTACTGGGTCATCAAAATCTAAAGCAAAAAATCAAGCATGTTGTGAAACTGAAAGATGAAAATAGCCAACTCAAATCGGTTTGTAAAATAACAGTTTGTTCTATTGAAGGTATTAGGGTGGGGCATTTGTTATTCTAACTATAAAATTTAGGGGCACCTTGGTGGCTCAGTGGGTTGGGCCTCTGCCTTCAGCTCGGGTCATCATCTCAGTGTTCTAGGATCGAGCCCCACATCAGGCTCTCTGCTCTCTCTCCCTCTTTCTGCCTGCCTCTCTGCCTACTTGTGATCTCTCTCTTTGTCAAATAAATAAATAAAATCTTTAAAAATAAATAAATAAAATTTAAGTTAAAGGAAGGACTTTAGTGTCAGAAAAAACTAAGTTTATAGAGAAACATCCATCTGAGAATTACAGATTTATTTACAGAGTTGACCAGATGGCTATTAATGTTCTCTGGTTTCCAACTACCTCCTTAGTATATTGGAAATCACTAGTGTAATTGAAAGAGTTCATAAAGCTTTTCACATCCATTTCTATTTGCAAAATAGCAAAGTCCTTGGTATAAATAAATATAAAGACAAGCAATATTCAAAAATAGTTTAAGCATTTGGGGTACCTGGCTGGCTCAGTTGGTAGAACATGTGATTCGATCTCAGAGTCATGAGTTCAAGCCCACACTGGGCATAGAGATTACTTAAGAAAAAAATAATTAAGCATTTAAGGGTTTTTTTAACAGCTTTATTAAGATATAATTCACATACCATACAATTCACCCATTTAAAGTATTCAACTCAGTGGTTTTTAGTACATTCACAGATACGCAACCATCTCCACAGTCAATTTTAGAACATTTGTATCACCTCAAAATGAAACCCCTTACCTTTTAACTATCATCTCCCCATCTCCTCATTCACCCCTCCCACCACTAATGTACTTCCCGTCTCTGTAAATTTCTCTCTTCTGGATATTCTGTACTTGTGCACTCAAATAATATGTGGTCTTTTGTGACTAGCTTCTTTTGATTAACAGTGTTTTCAAAGTTCGTCTGTGTTGCAGCATGTATCAGTACTTCTTCTTTATCACCTAATAATATTTCATTTTGTGGATATGTCACATTTTTTTTTATCCATTTGTCAGTTGATAGACATTTTACTTGTTTCCATCTTTGAGCTATTATGAATAACGCTACTGTAAACATTCATATGTAAGTTCTTATGTGGACATATGTTTTGGTTTCTCTTGAGTTATACTTACAAGTGAAATTGCTTGGTAACTTGCTGACTTTGTGTTTAATGGTTTGAGGAACTATTTTCCAAAGCAGCTATATCTTTCTATATTCCGCCTGCAATATATGAGGGTTCCGGTTTTTCCACATCCTCACCAACACTTTTTACCTGATTTCTTCATTCTGACCATACTAGTGGGTGTGAAGAGATACCTAATTGTGGTTGACTTGCATTTCCCTGATAACTAATGATGTTGACCATCTTTTATGTGTTTATCAGCCATTTGTATATCTTTCCTGGAAGAACTATCTATTCATATCCTTTGGCCATTTTTAATTGATTACTGTTTGTTTGGGGTTTTTTTTAATAAATTATGAGAGTTCTTTATGGGTTTGTTTCTTATCAGATGTATAACTTGAAAATGTTTTCTCTCATTCTGTACGTTGTTTCACTTTCTTAATGATGTTCATTGAAGCACAAAATTTTGCCAAAGCCCAATATATCTTTTTTCCTTTGTCTGTTGTTCTTTGGCATTTAACAATCCTTTGCCAAATCCTAGGTCATGAAGATTTATCCCTGTTTTCTTCTAAGAGTTACAGTTTTAGCTTTCACATTTAGGTCATTGATCCATTTGAGGGTTTTATAAACAGTTCGAGGTAAGGGTCCAACTTTATTCTTTAACATGTGGTTATCTAGTTGTTTTCATGCCATTTGTTAAAGATACTATTCTTTCCTCATTGCATAGTCTTGACACCCTTGTTGAAAATCAGTTGATCATTTATTTATGGCTTATTTCTAGACTCTCAGATGTATTCCACTGATCTATCCTTGTACTTTCATACTGTCTTGATTACTATTGGTTTGTAATAAGTTTTTTTTTTTAAAGAAGACACTCATAATCCCATTTTCTTTATTTGATTTTCTTTTAGATTTTATTTATTTATTTGACAGAGAGAGAGTGAGATGATAAGTAGGCAGAGAGGCAGGCAGAGAGAGAGAGGGAAGCAGGCTCCCTGCTGAGCAGAGAGCCCGATGTGGGACTCGATCCCAGGACCCTGAGATCATGACCTGAGCCGAAGGCAGAGGCTTAACGCACTGAGCCACCCAGGCGCCCTGTAATAAGTTTTAAAACCAGAAAGCATGAATTATCCTACTTTCTCCTTTTTCAAGATTGTTTTGACTATTCTGGGTCCCTTTCAATTCCATATGAATTCTAGAACCAGCTATTCAGCTTTTACAAAGAAGTTATTTAAGATTCATATGGGAATTATGTTGAGTGTGTAGATAGGCTTAGGGTATTGCCATCTGAACTATGTTACATCTTCTGACCCACGAACATGAGATATTTTTCCAATTACTTAGATCTTTAATTTCTTTCAGCAATGTTTTGGTATTTTTAAAATGTAAGTTTTGTACTTTTTTTGTTAAATTTATTCCTAAGTATTTTATCCTTTTTAGTGTTATTGTATATGAAATTATATATGAATTTCATTTTTAGGTGGTTCATTGCAAGTGTATAGAAGTAAAATTGATTTTTGTATACTGGTCTTGTATTCTCTAATCTTGGTGAACTCATTTATTTGTTGTAATAGTTTTTTAGTGGCTTCCTTAGGATTTTCTGTATAGAAGATCATTTGTAAATAGAGATAGTTCTACTTCTCTTCTAACAATGCATCTGATTACTTCTTCTTGCCTAAGTTCCCTGGGTAGAACGTCCAGACAATGTTGAATAGAAGTGATATGAGTAAACATCCTTGTTTTGGTCCTGATTTGGAGGAAAGCTTTCACACTTTCACGATTAAGTATGCTATTAGCTGTGGGTCTGTCATAGATTATCAAGTTGAGAAAGTTTCCTTCATTACTAGGTATTTTTGTGTTTTTATCATGAAAGTGTATTAAATTTTGTCAGATGCCTTTTCTGTGTCTATAACATAATCACATGACTTTCGTTCTATTGATAGGATTTCTTAATTGATTTTTGGTTGCATAAATAACCTGTATTTGTGATAAATTTCACTTGGTAATGGTGTGTAATTCCCTTTTTATGTTGCTGGATTCACTTTGCTAATTTTTGCGAAGGATTTTTTCATCCATATTCCCAACAGATACTGGTTTATAGGTTTTATGTAATATCTTTGTCTGGTTTTGGTATTAAGGTAATGCTGATCTTACAAAATTAGTTGGGAAAATGTTGTCTTTTTTACTTGTTGAAATAGTTTGTGAATAATTGGTATTAATTCTTCACTGAATGTGCAATAGAATTCAGTAGTGAAGCCATCCGGACTTTTCTTTGTGGGTAGTTTTTTTTTTTTTTTTTTGGTTTTTTTTTGTTTTGTTTTGTTTTTAAGATTTTATTTATTTCACAGAGGGAGAGAGATCACAAGGAGGCAGAGAGGCAGGCAGAGAGAGAGGAGAAAGCAGGCTCCCTGCTGAGCAGAGAGCCCGATTCGGACCTCGATCCCAGGACCCTGAGATCATGACCTGAGCTGAAGGCAGAGGCTTTAACCCACTGAGCCACCCAGGTGCCCAATATCTGGTTACTCTTTCAGGCAGTTTTTGTCCCCTGCGTTTTTCCATTGTATAGGTCATGCTTTCCTGTGTATTTGTACATTTTTGTCAGATAGTAGATGTTTTAGATTACATATTGTAGCACTTCTGGTTACAGCCCTCTCCTTCCAGGCCTGTTGTTATTTTCTTGTTCATTTGTTTAGTAATTGGCTGGATTGTGCCAGTGAATTCTGTTCCTTCTTTCCACCCCAGTAGTGTTGTGCCTCTGATGTTGCTACTCAGGAAGGTTTGGTTTAGAATATGCCCACAATCACCCTGACATGACACTGATTTTGGTAGGGCTGTCTTCCTCTATTTCCCTGATCACTTGTTAAACTCTGCTAGTTGCTAGGTTACTAGTTGCTTATTGCTCTGTTATTTTCAGCAGTGCCCTGGTATATAATTGCTCTACAAACTAACCCAATTAAATTCTGGCTCTTTCGTTGGAATTGTGTCTGATGTCAGTGATTAGGTTCTGACTCCAGAAGGGCTCGTCCCAGCTGTCTTATTCACCAGTTTTAAACCTACATTTTAAACATTTAGCCTACATTTTGAATCATCTCCCAGTTCCCTTTCACTACCAGCTCTATGGTTATTCACAGCACCCTTCAGCTTGAACTTCTCTCAATTCTGTTCCAAGTAAAATCAGCCCCTTTGGCAAGAAATTGGGAGCTATGTGTTTTATACCCCACTTCCTCCTACCTCCCCCACCAGATAAAATCTCTGAGACAGGCTTCTGGAGCTGAAACTGGAGAAAATGACCATATTTTCTCTGAGTGACACATCTGGCATAGGAACTGAGTGCTTGGTGGCCTTGGTGGGGAGGGGAAAGGGAAACAGCCTAAGGTTCTCTCAGCTTGCCTCTCCTGGCATGCAGTCATCACCTAATGAGCGAGGACAAAAGTGATCAGGGTCACTGCATTTTCAGTGTATAGCTCCTCAGAGCCTTTGTTCTACAGAAGAAGGGATCCTTTACCTCTCAGTCACATTTACTTGGGATGTGGCCTCAGCAAATACCACAGACCCTTGTCTTTTTTTTTTTTAACCATATTTTTCTAGATTTGCTTGAATAGAGACTTTTTCATTGGCCATTTTGCCTTAGGACCATTTTTATAGGCTTTAAATGGTTGCCTTTTTTATAATTTTTAGTTTCACTGGAAAGCAAATTAGTGGAGCTTCTCATGCTGTCTTTCCAGAGGTGGATCTCCACATTTAATTTGGAGATGAACTTTTTTCAGAAACATAGCTTTGTCACTGCAGAGTGGCAAGAAATATCTCATCTTTGTCACAGCCCTTCAGAGTCATTTTTAATTTAAAGTCTTAAAGCCTATATCTGGTAGTGATTTTTGCCTTTTAGTTTGGCGGAAAAACAACTTGGAAATTTGTCAGTAACATGGATAACGCATTTCACCAACATGAACTTTAATTATTGTTTATTGTCTATATTTTTCTTACATAGGAGGTGTCAAAACTCCGCTCTCAGCTCGCTAAAAGAAAGCAAAGTGAAACAAAACTTCAGGAGGAATTGAATAAAGTTCTTGGTATCAAACATTTTGATCCTTCAAAGGCTTTCCTTCATGAAAGCAAAGAAAATTTTGCTCTTAAAACACCACTGAAAGAAGGTAAGAAATGAATAAATGTATAAGTGACATCTTCCTTTGGATTTGCTTTCACAGCATTTCCCAAGTTATCCTTTTTTTATGAACTGTGAGAATTTGTTTACAATTTCTGATGTACAAAATCAGTACTAAGACTTTTGTGTAAAATGCCTTTTCTTTCTTCCTTTTGTACTCTCTGTTTTCCACATGTCTAGTCCCACCTTCAAGCCCAGTTTAGGTCCCAACTTCCTTGAAGCCTTGTCTGACTTTTTGCTCCTACCTACCTACCCAACCCCACCACACCCCCAGAGTTGTCCCCTTTTTCATATCCTTAAAATTTTAATCTAAATGTCAAATTTGTAGGTGTAGAGAAGTTTTCTTTTCTGACTGTGACTCTTTTTATCTTTTTTTCTTTTTTTTAAGATTATTTATTTATTTGACACAGAGAGAGAGATCACAAGTAGGCAGAGAGGCAGGCAGAGAGAGAGGAGGAAGCAGGCTCCCCGCCGAGCAGGGAGCCCAATGCGGGCCTCGATCCCAGGACCCTGAGATCATGACCTGAGCCGAAGGCAGAGGCTTTAACCCACTGAGCCAACCAGGCACCCTCTTTTTATCTTTGATAATAAATCAACATTGGGTGAAATAGTAAATGAAGAAATATAATTATGTGGGACACCTGGCTGGCTCAGTTGGAGGAGAATGCAACTCTTGATCTTGGGATCATGAGTTCGAGCCCCACATTGGATATAGAGATTGCTTAAATATATAAAACTTAAAAAAAAAATTTAGGGCTGCCTGGGTGGCTCAGTCGTTAAGCTTCTGCCTTTAGCTCAGGCCGTGATCCCATGGTCCTGAGATCGAGCCCCGCGTCAGGCTCCCTGCTCTGCTGGAAAGCCTGCTACTACCTTTCCCACTCCCCCTGCTGGTGTTCCCTCTCTCGCTGTGTCTCTCTCTGTCAAATAAATAAATAAAATCTTTAAAAAAAAAAAGTTTTTTTAAATAGAACTATAATTATGCTACAGAATGCAAACATTGCTTCACTTGCTTTATAGAAGATAAGAAATGCCTGTTTTTAATTTATAATGACTGATGGATTAGTTTTAACTTAGAAGACTAATACCTCTTTTTGATGATTCTTCCAGGCAATACAAACTGCTGTTGAGCTCCTGTGGAGTTTCAAGAATGATGCAAGTAAACATCTGAATGACCTGTTAAAAATTATTTCATTCTTACTATTTTTATTATTGTCGTTGCTACTGTTGTTGTTATTATTGTTTATAATGAATATTTTTAATGTATTTAATATTAACTTCTTAGGTATGTGAAGGCAAGTTCAATAATTTTTACCAGCATGACTTCTGACGTTTTATTTTCTATTGTCTGTACCTCCTCCTCGATGCTTACCTTTATCACCTTATTCTACACCTTCTCACTGGCTTTCCAACTTACAACTCATCCCGTCCAATCAACATTCCTTTAAAAATTTTTCAGATTATTATTCCTCTACTCTGAAACCTTAGATGGTTTCATGATTCTAATCATAGGTTTTTTAGTTTGATACCAGAGGCCTTTTCTAATCTGAACCTCTTAAGCTAGGCTAAAACACCTTGGCTTGTTCTTGCCACTACTTAGTTTGTCTAATAATGTTCATTCTATTATACCCATCATCCATTTATCCAGTTCAAATAAGAAAAAAGGGTATGCCTAACTTCATAGTAATCTCTTTGTCTCTTATCAGGGTCACTGAGTTGGTCAGTAACTTGCAGATTCCTAGACTCCATCTCAATCCTACTAAATTAAAATCTGGAGTTTAGCCTTAATAAACTGTGCAGTCAATTCTTAGATACAATAAAAATCTGAGAAACTGTCCTCAAGAGAAATTTTTGTCTTAAGAGTGCTTGGCATCTGACTACTGGCTGCTTGATTAATATTAGTGTGGAAATAAAACCACACATTAAGTCTTTTATCCCGTTATTCAATTTGTATTCTATAAAATTGCATTAATCATTCTATTTAAGGTGTATTTCTTGTCTCTTCTCTGCCCTCCCTACCTTGTCCCCAGAATCACACATGGTAGTATGTTATTTAGAAAGTAGTAATTCTTCATCTAAAATAACTGATTTACAAAGTTGGTATGCTACTTAAGCCACAGGTTCAGAAGAAATGTCAAAATTAGGAAAAAATGCACTTCAAATATAAAGACAAAAATAGTTGAAAAGTAAAACAGTGTTTTGTTTTGTATTTTTAAGATTATATTTGAGAGAGTAAGCAAGAGAGAGAGCAGGGGCAGAGAGAGAGGGAGAAGCAGACTCCCTGCTAAGCAGGGAGCCCACTGGGGCTTTGATCCCAGGACCCTGGGATCATGATCTGAGCCAAAGGCAGACACTTAACCGACTGAGCCACCCAGGTTCCCCATAAAACTGTGAGTGTTAAAAGATATACTATGCTGAGATATGACATCAGGAAGATGGCAGAAGGCTTGGACCCTCCTCTCCCCCCATAAACATACTGAATCAGTGGTGATACAGAGACAAATTCCCTTTGTGAGCAATCCAGAAACTAGGTGAGAGTGCCAAGAATATAAGTAGGGATCAGAAAGTGTCTTCAACACATAGTGTTGGGAAAACTGGATATTTAAATGCAAAACATATGAACCATACAAAAAAAATCTCAAAGACCTTAAACTATAAAACACCTAGAAGAAAATATAATAGGAAAGCTTCATGATATTGGTCTTTCCAATGATTTCTTGGTTATAATACCAAAAGTCAACAAAAGCAAAACTGGACAAGTGGGACAAGCTCCACTCAGTAAGTGATAGAACAAGTATATAGAAAATCAGAAAGGATATTGAAGATTTGGACAATACTCTGAACCAACCTGATTAGATTGACCTTTATAAAAAAAACTACCCAACAACTATAGAATATACATTCTTTTTATGTAAACATACAAAATTTACCAATATTTACTATATCCTGGGCCACAAAACCAGTTCTCAAATGTAAATGGATTCTAATCATACCTGGTATATTCTTTTCTACAATAGAATTAATTTAAAAATAACAGATCTCTGGAAAACCCATAGATAGTTGGGAGATTAAATAATGCACTTCTAAATAAGCCATGGGTCAGTGAAAAAATCAAAAGGGAAATTAGAAACTATTTCAAAGAGAATTAAAATGAAGATAGAACGTATCAAAATATATGGAATGCTGCTAAATCTAAATCTGCTAAAGCAGATTTAGAACAAATTATCTCACTGAGTGCCTATATTTCAAAAGATGAGGGCGCCTGGGTGGCTCAGTGGGTTAAAGCCTCTGCTTTCGGCTCAGGTCATGATCTCAGCGTCCTGGGATCAAGGCCCACATTGGGCTCTCTGCTCAGCAGGGAGCCTGCTTCCTCCTCTCTCTGTCTGCCTACTTGTAATCTCCCTCTGTCAAATAAATAAATAAAATCTTTAAAAAAAAAAGAAAAAAAAAAGATGAAAGGTCTCAAATCAATGCCCTCAGCTTTTAATTTAGGAGTGAGAAACAGAAGAGCAACTTAAACCCAGACTAAGTAGAGGAAAAGAAATACTACAGATCAGAGCAGAAATAAACTAGAAAACAGAAAAATAATAGAGAAAAGTCAATGAAAGTTTATTTATTGAGATCAATAAAATTGATAAACCTGTAGCTAGACTGATCAGGGAAAATCTACCAATATTAGGAATAAAAGGTATTATTTTTGTGATGAATATATTTACTGCCTTAATAATGGTGATGGTTTTATGGGTGTGTTTGTGTGTGTGTGTATATGTGTGTGTGTGTGTGTGTGTGTGTCAAAACATCAAATTGTATATCTTTAATATATATAGTTTTTTATATGTCACTTATACCTCAATAAAGCTTTTAAGACAAATAGTTTATTCCCAAACTAAAGTCTTAATATTGGGATTATTCTTTGGACTACTGGTTTAAAATGGCTTTATTTATAAAGAGTTGTTTATTTCTGTGTGTGTTATTTTTTGTTAATATTTTAAATGAAATTAAGTTGCATTCTTGTACTTTTTTTTTTTTTTTTTTTAAGAATTTATTTATCTGACGGAGAGAGAGAGACAGTGAGAGAGGGAACACAAGCCAGGGGAGAAGAAAAGGGAGAAGCAGGCTTCCCACTGAGCAGGGAGCCTGATGTGGGGGTATTCTTGCACTTTTTTTTTAAATTTCAGTTTTGTGAGGAGGGTTTCAAAATTTTTTTTAATCATTAAGGAAAGAGAAGAAAATATGCCCTTGTTAAAATTGCATTTTCAAAAATGAATAGAAACCATATGAAGCTAATGATTTCTTCCCTTTTGAGATTATAAAAAAAATGGAACAGGAGGAATCTTTGTTAGGAGGAATCTTTGGTACCACATGTGTGATGGCTTCAGACTGAGATAGTTGAGTCCCAAACTTTTTTTTTTTTTTGTCCTCTCCTAGCTCTCATAATCCCCAACATTAATCCTTCAAGTGTGATATAAATATCTTTATCTCATTGAATAAAATACCATAGTAGATATCTAGAACAGTTTTAAAGTGTACTCCCAGTGTTTTGCTAACACTACCTCAGAGTAACTTCTCTTGAAAGGCCACATATTGGAAAGTGTTTATGGTTAAAACCTAATGAAGATTTACGGATACTCAGCTCCTAAAGACTAGGCTTCTGATCTAGGCCTTAAGTAATTGAGGTGATCTCAGTTTTCCTCCTACTGCAGATAATATTTTCTTTTTTTTTTAATTTTATTTATTTCAGAGAGAGAGCAGGAGCTGGAGGTGGGGGGCAGACAGAGAGGGAGAAGCAGACTCCCCCATGAGTGTGGAGCCTGATATACAGGACTTGATCCCAAGACCCTGAGATCATGACCTGAGCTAAAGTTAGATGCTTAACTGACTGAACCACCCAGGCGCCCCACAGATAGTATTTTCTAAAGATGGTCACACTACTATCTCCCATCCCACATTTTCACTGTGACCTTGATACCCTTCCATTGGGAGAAGGTGATCTCTTTCTTTCCCATGAGTCTGGGTGGGGCCTATAACTATAGTGGAAGTGCTATTCAACTTCAGTAGCTAACTCATCTACATTAGTGTTATTGCAGCTATAACAAGTTAGCACATTTAATGGCTTTCAAGGACACAGATTTATTATCCAGTAATTCTAGAGGTCAGAAGTCTAAAATGAGTGTTATAAGGCTAAAGTCTAGGTATTGGTGGGGCTACCTTCCTTCTGAAGACTCCAGGGACAAATCAGTTCCCTTGTCTTTTCTAACTTTTTTTTTTTTTTTGGTGGTATTTATTTATTTATTTAAGAGAAAGAGCCAGGGAGGGAAGAAAGAGAAATCTCAAGCAGACTCCCCACAGAGCACAGAGTCCCACTCAAGGCTCAGTCTTATGACTCTGAAATCATGACCTGAGCTGATATCAAGAGTTGGATGCTTAACTGCTAAGCCCCCAGGTGCCTCCTGTCTTTTCTAAGTTCTAGTGACCACCTACATTCCTTGGCCCATAGCCCCTTCCTCAATCTGCAAAGCATATCACTCCACCTTCTACTCCTGTTGTCACACCTTTCTTATTCTGACACTTCCTCTTTCCTCTTCTAAGGTCCCTTTTGATTATATTGGACCCACGCAAATCATCAAAGTCTCTAATAACAGCTGCAGAAATTCCTTTTGTCATGTAAAGTAATAGTCACAGGTTCTAGAGATTAGGATGTGGACATCTTTGAGGGAGCCATTATTTTGTTTACCACAGTCATCAAAGATGCTACAGCATTTCTATAGTGTTCTTGGACACTCACTCTTGGAATCGAGCCATCTTCAGTTGATTCCCTGCCTAAAGCCAACTGCCCCTGGTAATGAGCAGCACTGGATGGCCTGGGCTGAGCTGAGCTCTGCCCAAATTACAGATTTGTGGGCAAAATAAAAAACAACAAATATGACAGTATTTGATCCTAAAATTCTTACCAGATCATCTTCTGTTTAATTTACTTTACTACTTAGAAGTCATGGCCCTTCCTGTTAAAATTCAACACTACACAAATTGAACTGTCTGCATCTTCTGATTTTGTACCCAGGCTGTTGAAAAGTACTAATTAAAATCCTCTAATATCAAAGCTAGTAGCCATGGCAAGGTCCACCTTTCCAATCTTAACCAGGCTCTTGAAGTCACCTAATAATTCTATGTTTCTTTTTTCTTTCCCACTTTCTTTTTTTTAAGTAGGCTCCACACCAAACATGGGTCTTAAACTCACAACCTTGAGATTAAGAGTCGCATGCTCTACTGACTGAGCCAGCCAGGCACCCCTCTTTCCCATTTTTAATTTTTCTCAAATCTCAGACTTAAGAAACACCCTTAGTAACCAATGAGAGCTACTTCTACTTCACAAAGAGAAAAATAATCAATGGTGGAATGTCTACAAAGTACAGGTTATTCAGTAAGTAGTTTGGGGATAACTGGCTTTCCATATAGGGGGAAGAAGTTGTATCTTTCATCTCACTTTCAAACCACAAATAAATTACCAATTTGAATTTAAAAAACAAAAAAACAGGGGCACCTTCCTGGCTCAGTTGGTTAAGCTCAGGTCTGATCCCAGGATTCTGGGATTGAGTGAGTACTGTATCAGGCTCCTTGCACAGAAGAGTCTGCTTCTTTCTCTCCCTCTCCTCTTCTCCCTAGTCATGCTCTCTCTCAAGTAAATAAATAAAATCTTTAAAAAAAAACACCCTATAATCATAGTACACAATAATGTGTCTTCAGAATTTCAAAATGGGGAGATTTTCTAAAGAAGATTGGAGCCACAAAATATAGCTGTGATTTCATAAAAAGTAAAAGAATCCAAATGGAGAAATATTCCCTGGTCAACTGACAAGCACATATGACAGGCAAAGCAAATTTCTTCTGATTAGAGAGTTTTATAAATTAAGGATAACACCAAATGTCCAAAAGTAGGCAAGATCTATGCAGACAGAACCCAGAAGAAATGCAAATGCCCTTTATTTTGGAAAGGATAATCTGACTTATCATCCAAGAAATGCAAAGTAAAATGAAACGCCAACATTTCCGTATCAGATTAACAATGATCAAAAACTATGATGATATACTATGGGTATATCACTATATAAAAATCGACTGGACAGTATCTGCTAAAGTAAAAAATTATGGGCCCTTTGATCCAGAAACTTTTTTCCCAGGGCTTTGTCTTTCAGATATCTATACAGAGACTTCAGGGTAAGAATGTCCCCTACAAAATTGTTTGGAAGCAAAAGGCAATGTAGATCTTTGATTAGCTATGTAGTTAACTAAGATCTTGGTTTGCAAAGTGCTTAATGATCTAGCAGGAGTTTCCAACTCTTCCAGGTCAGGTCAGGATGTGAGTACTAAGATAGGACCTGAAGAAATGGATAGCAATGTCAGATAAAGGAGGATCAGGGCTATGAGTCAGTGGAAATGTATTATCAAACGGGAAGGTAAGAGAGTTTGCCCCGTTGATAAACAACATTCAGTATCACCAGGAGAAAAGTGGCAAGAAGTTGAACTGCGAGAATAAGTAGATCTGATTGTGTGAATGATAAAGAGCAAAATGCATAATATGAAATTTGATCTTTAACCTGTAACAATGGTGAGCTGTTAAAGGGCAATGGATCAACCCCAGATATTTCTGGATGTTGCATTGACTGCTGAATGGAAAATTAATTCTGTGGAAATAAACCAGAAGTCAGATAATTTATCCAATAATATTTACTAGGACCTAGTATGTATTAGACACTGTCTAATTGCTTTAGAAGAAAAAAAAGATAATCCAGGTAAAAACAGAAGATGGGCCATAGCCTGAGACAGAGAGTTAAAGGGTTTCTGGCTTAGACAATGGGTGAATGACCTTGTTCCCTGAGATAAAGAACTTGGGTGAAAGAGCCCATTTGTCAAGTGAAGTGGACATATTCAGTTTGGGTATACTGAGTTTGAAGTGGAGATATCAGGCAGAACCTTGCATATATAGGTCCTTAGGAGAAGGCTCCGAACCATAGTACACATCTGGGAATGGTGAATGTGTGGATGGAAACTGATTCTTATGGATCGGTGAGATCTGCCAGTGTTAGAGTCATTTAACAACTACCAAGATTTTTTAAATAACTACTAAGCTAGAGGCCAAAGAAATGTATGAAGACGGCTCCTGTCTTCCCAGAGCTTTCAGTCTAGCAAGAAAGACAGTCACACTTACACATACATGAAGTTACAAACTGATTTAATTACACTGAAGAAAAAGCACAGCTTTAATAATATGAGAATGGAGATAAAGAGGATAATAAATGACCACCAATGGATTACATCAAGGACTACAGTGAGCGGCCAATGATGTTAGCTTTCCATAGTGTTGCCAAAAGTCGTCATCATCATCGTCATCATTGTCATCATCATCATCACGGTTCCAGTTCTCCCCAAAGGAGGTGGATATCTAAGGGAGAAAGTGCAGAGCTTTCAGAAATCAGCTGTGAAATGAATGGACTACATTTCTGAAGGAGTGCCAAACTAGTGTGTACTGAAGGTGTTGGGTGAGATCTCTTTAGAAAGAGCTGAACTTTCGACTTTTTATTAACCCTTCACGCTTTTGCTTCAAGCCTTTTGACATGCTGCCTCCCATGGAACATGCGGAACCTGGCCTGTGTGTGCTGAGGCTGACAGGTAAACACCCAAGTGATAGGAAGCCCAGGCTTGGGAACTGAGGGTCATGTCCAGTTCCACTAAGGCCCTGTATATCCATGTTAGCCGTTAACCTTGAATACCTGTCCATGTTCACACTACTGACAAGAGAGCATCGTCCATAGTTTGGGATGCCCTGCCTCCTTCCTCACCATCCCTGCAAACCCCCAGTCCAGGTCCTCTCTTCTTGTTGCTATTCATGACTTCTATGAGACTATCTCCTGGAAATAGGGTAGGGGCCCCAAAAGTAGCGGCAAAGTAAAAAGAGTAAAAGAGAAGGCCCCAGAGCCCAAAGATGTGGAGACATTCACTCTCCTTACAAAAGTTTTCACTGAGATCCCAAGTCTAATATTCCTTCAACTTAGGAGTCACCGGAGCCTTAATCACAAGTACAAGTCAAATTTTGTCAACTGATTTTCTGGAGACTCTTAAAATAGAGAGGGTGGCTCCAATATCCTCTCTTCCCATCGCAGTCAACAATAATGTTTACGTCTTCTCCCTGATTCAGGGAGAAAGGACTGATCCTCTGTCACCCTCATCCACTTCATAATGCTCATTAGCTTTAGATTCAAGAGAATAACAACAGCAGGACAAATATTTGCTGTTTATGTGTATTTTCACTTGAACCATCCTAACTGTCCTCCTAGCACTATGGATGCTGCAAAGTGAGTAGGAAAAAATTAGGAGGGTCCTGTAAGAAATTAAAAAATACAAAGATTAATATTTCAAAATCTTCTCTCACTACGCTGTATTTTAAAACTCATGTTGAAAGAAATGACCAAAGGAAGAGAAATAAGTGTACAATTTGTGAAAAACAAGATTTATTGACAATCGCATGCTAGAGATATTTAAAGCCACCTCTGAGGAGTGCCTGGCTCAGTCCCTTAAGTGTCTGACTTTGGCTCAGGTGATGATCTCAGGGTCCTGGGATTGAGACCCAAATGGGGCTCCCTGTTCAATGGGGAGTCTTATCCCTCTGCCCCTCCCTCCACTTGTGCACACATGCATGCTCTCTCTCTAATAAATAAATAAAATCTTAAAAATAAATAAATAAAGCTACCTCTGAATCAAGTACATAGTATAGCTCTTTCTCCCTGGTCTTTCTCATCCTAACTCACTGTGATCTGATATCTGTCCCCAGTCCTCTGCAAAGCTCCTTCCAATTTCTCCAGTGAATTCTATCTTACCAAATCTAATGGGCACTTCTCTAATTTCATCTTGTGCTAACAGAACTTCTTCTTTCTTGAAATGCTCTTTTGTCCAGAGAGCTGATGCCATGTACTTGGTTTTTCTTTCACCGAATTGCTGCTCTTCTCACTCCTTTGCTGCACTGTCCTGTACCTGGTTTGTAATTATTGGAGTAAGGAGTTGAACCTGGATTCTCTTCTCTTCTTTAGCCACACCCACTCTTTCCCCTTCTTTAGCTACACTCACTCTCTCCCTAGGCGACCTCAGTAAATGTTATGGACTTTGCCCCCTCCAATATAATCTCTGATTTAGATGAGGAATACCAGTGGAAGCAATTAGGTGAAAGTTGTTAGGTTACAGGATACTCACAGGTCCCAAAGTAGGATTCCAAAGATTTCTTATTAATTGCGAAGGGTAAAACAATGTGCCACCAGGGGCACTTGGCTGGCTTAGTCAGTGGAGCATGTGGTCATGGGGTCATGAACTGGAGCCCCACATTGGGTGTAGAGACTGCTAAAAGGGAAGGAAGGAAAGAAGAAGGGGAGGGAAGGAGGGAGGGAGGATGAAAAGGAGGGAAGGAGGGAGGGAGGGAGTGAAGGAAGGAGGCAGGGAGGGAGGGATAAAGGAAGGATGGAAGGAAGGAAAGAAGGGAGGAAGGAACCACTATACCAAATGAAATGGTAAAACACCACTAATATTAGGATGACCTTTTGTCAGGTGCCTCCTAATATGATGTAATATGCATGCACAGCACTATCAATCTAATCAAGTCTCAAAAAAAAAATCACTTTACAGAAAATACAAAGCTTAGTGGAATATTATATGAGTCCCTGAAGAAAATCATCAGGTAACTGGTATTGTCTCTTCAAAAAGCTAATGTGATAGGAAAATATGAATGTTAACAAAAAAACCTGCACACAAATGTTTTTAACATCTTTATTCGTAATTGCCAAAACTTGGAAACAGCCAAGGACATCCTTGAGTAGGTGAATGTATAAATAAATTATGGTACATCCAGACAATGGGATATTAATCAGTGCTAAAAAGAATGAGTTATCAAGCCATGAAAATGCATGGGGGAAACAAATGCATATTACTAAGTGAAAAGAGTCGATCTGAAAAGGCTGTGTACTGTGTGTCTTTGTCTCTAACTATATGACATTCTGGAAAAGGCAAAACCTGGAAACAAAAAGATCAATGGTTGCCAGGAGCTGGCTGGGGAAGGAGAGGGATGAATAGGCGGAGCACAAAGGATTTTTTAGGGCAGTGAAAATGCTCTGTATGACACCACAAAGACAGATACATGCCATATACATTTGTCCAAGCCCACAGAATGTACAACACCAAGAGTTTACTAATGTAAACTGTTTGTTTTTTTTTTTTTTTGGTTATCATGTGTCAATGTAGGATCATCACTGTAACAAACCTATCACCCTTGTGGGGTTGTTGCTGAGGAGGCTGTGCAAGTGTGTGAGGGGGTGGCAGAGGCAATATGAGGGATTTCTGTACCTTCTGCTCACTTTTCCCGTGAATTTAAAACTATTCTTTATTTTTTTTTTAAAGATTTATTTATTTATTTATTTCACAGAGGGAGAGAGATCACAAGGAGGCAGAGAGGCAGGCAGAGAGAGGGGGGGGGGAAGCAGGCTCCCCGCTGGGCAGGGAGCCCGATGCGGGCCTCGATCCCAGGACCCTGAGATCATGACCTGAGCCGAAAGCAGAGGCTTTAACCCACTGAGCCACCCAGGCGCCCTAAAACTATTCTTTAAAAAAGGAGATGAAAATCGGTGCCTGGGTGGCTCAGTTGGTTAAGCGTCTGCCTTCAGCTCAGGTCATGATCCCAGGGTACTGGGATCAAGCCCCGCATAGGGCTCCCTGCTTCTCCCTCTCCCACACCCCTGCTTGTGTTCCCTCTCTCACTGTGTGTCTCTCTCTTTCAAATAAATAAATAAAATCTTTAAAAATAAATAAATAAAGAGATGAAAAGAGTAAGCAAAATGTGGGAACCTTGATGATATACTGATTTTTTTAAAAAGCTATAAAATACATTCTTGGTAAAATTAGAGAAATTTAAATGTAGATGATATAATGGAATGGTGAATCTTCTTAAGTGTGACAATAGTATTGTAGGCATATGAGAGAATGACCTTATTCTTAGAAAATGAATGCCGATGTTTTTAAAAGTAAAATGTCATGACGTTAGAAAAAAAAAAGTAAAATGTCATGATGTCTACAACTTATTTTGAAACGTTTCAGAAAATCAAACTTAATTTAAAATAGAGAGAGAATGGTGCCTGGGTTGCTCAGTCGGTTAAACTGCTGACTCTTGATTTCAGCTCAGGTCACGGTCTCTGGGTGGTGAGACCAAGCCCTGAGCCCCGTGTCCGGCTCCACGTGCTCAGCGGAGTCTGCTTCCTCTCCCTCTGCTCCTCTCCCTGCTTGTGTGCTCTTTCTTTCTAAAATAAATAAATAAATCTTTAATCAAATAAAATATATGAAGAGAAAGCAGTTATAGCAAAATGCCAACAATTGTCGAATTAGGGTAGAAAATATAAGGATGTTCATTAAGCTCTTTAAATTATTCTGTAAGTTTGAACATTTTTAAAATAAAAAGTTTTTAAAATTCTCCTGCATTAGCTAAAAAGTTACATTGGTACAATTTTATTTTATTTTATTTTTAAGATTTTATTTATTTATTTGACAGAGACAGACAGTGAGAGCAGGAACACAAGCAAGGGGAATGGGAGAGGGAGAAGCAGGCTTCCCACTGAGCGGGGATCCAGACGCAGGGTTCGATCCCAGAACCCAGGAATCATGACCTGAGCTGAAGGCAGACACTTAATGACTAAGCCACCCAGGAGCAATTTTAGTTCAGTCCTTTCCTCCAAGGACTCATGTATCCCTCCTTCCTCACCACCCTCAGCTGATGGCATTACCACATACTTAACTGAAAATTTAAGCAGTCAGGCAGGACTTCCTCATCTTCCCTCTATTAAAGTTTCCAATCTGAATACATGTGTCTTTATATTCTCTTGCCTTTACTCCTTGTAGTACTTGTATAATTGTTTGAAAGACAGTAATTCCAGAGGGAGGATTATCCTTCTCCACTCCACTGATGGCAGGGTAGGCTATGAGACTTGCAGTGTCCCTCCTTTCAGGAGAATTCTACGTTTCTGTCTCTGTAAATGTGACTTGGACAACAGCACTATTTCTAAACGAGGTCATGTTCTCAGGTGCTCGGGATTAGGACTTCAACAAGTCATTTTGGGGGGCACAATTCAACCCATAAACACCTCCTATTAGTTTAATGGATCATCCCCACTGTCCTACAAACGTGCTCTAGTAGTAGACCTTCTAAAACTGAATAGAAAACAAGGCAAAGGGGCGCCTGGGTGCTCAGTCATTAAGCGTCTGCCTTCAGCTCAGGTCATGATCCCAGGGTCCTGGGATTGAGCCCTGCATCAGGCTCCTGGAGCCAGGCAGGATGCCTGCTTCTCCTTCTCCCACTCCCCCTGCTTGTGTTCCCTCTCTCGCTGTGTCTCTGTCAAATAAATAAAAAAATATTAAAAAAAAAAAAAGGAAAAGAAAACAAGGTGAAACAAAACTCATAGTCCTCCTTGTATCTTAGAGCACCTTCCACCCCTCCACACTTTCACCTCTTCACAGAAACAATGTTTGGAAGAGTTTTCTACAATACTGAGTCCCATGTCCTTATTTCCAGTCTTTTCTCTCACCCTTCACTTGAACTGCTGTACCCCTCCTCCACTAACCTGTCAAGTCCAGTGGCCACTTCAAAAAAAATTTAGCAGTGTCCCTTGGGTAGTAGTGATGGTTGCACAACTCTGACTATACTGAAAACCATTGAATTCTACACTTTAAAAGGCTGAATTTTAAAGTTTCCCCCCCACCCCACATTGATTTTCAAATTTCCTTATATAGCATGGCAATTAGCTCTGGATTTCTCATGCATCATATATATTTTCTCCCAGTTTGTCTTTTGACTTGGTTAATTATCACTATTATTGTTGCATACAATCATCACTATTATTGTTGCATATCAACAATATAGTATGCAGATATTTACAAAAATCTATATAGTCTTTGTTGTTATTTTCACTTTTGGTTTCTAAATTTCATGATATGCTCATAAAAGGCTACCTCACTTGAAGATTATTGTATATGTTTTCTTTTTTTTTTTTTAAGATTTTATTCATCCATTGACAGAATGAGAGAGAGAGAGAGAGAAAGGCGGGTGGAGGGAGAAGCAGGCTTCCTGTGCGAACAGGGAGCCTGATGGAGGGCTCCATCCCAGGACACTGGGATCATGACCTGAGCCAAAGGCAGACGCCCAAGCAACCAAGCCACCCAAGCACCCTGACACATTTTTCTCTAGTAGTTTTCCCCCACATCTTAAAAATTTAAATTTGTCAAGAATTTATTTTAGTATAAGTGAAGTAGGAATCCAGTTTATTATTTTTAATGATTCATTTTTAACTTATCTTTATTCCTTAATAATTTCCCATATGTAAATTTCAGTCTATGAGTTAATTAGTATAAAAAGTATCTTTCTCACAAACCTGGAGGGTTATGAGGAAGATTAGGTTTTGGGAAACGAGATGATGAATTAATACTAAATTTACTTTTAGTTTCTTGGACCTGTGAGTTTGATATACCAGAGGAACATACAGGTAAAGATGCCTTTTAGGCATCTGGAAATGGGAGACCATAGCTTGAGAGAGTGTTTGGGACAGAGCCGTTCATGTGAGTGTAGGAGTCACAGAGATAGGAACAGCTGGGACGGTGGAATCAAAGGCAATTTTAAAAATGGATAAGAGGGTGGAGGTGAGAGGAGGTTGTAAAAAAGAAAAAACAAAAACCTTCGTTCTTATCCTTGGGGTATCATTATAACTTAGAGATATATTTCTTAAACTTGAAAAATGTGGACATAACCTAACAAGGAAAAAGATTTTGATTTCTTAGGTCCTAATAAGTTTAAAAATGTAAATACTGTCCACTTAGCTCATTATTTATGCTGTAACTGAACTCAAGGGGTTCACCTCCCAGGGTACACTAAATTGAACAAAACCCAGGGATGCATTGAAGGCAAAGAAATTTTTATTACTTTTAGGAGTCAGGGATAGCTCTCAAAGCACTATCTCCCCATGGAGTTAGTAAAGGAAGCTTTTATTCACTGTATTAGGGGGCAGGGAGTTTGCATGTATAATAAGGAACGTATACATATTCTATTACTTCTGCACTTTGGTTCAATTACACATGCCTAGCAGGACAGCATGCTAGAGCATACATTGTTATGTTCAAAAAAATGGCAGAAAACCCCACCCATTAGAGGAGAGCTTAGTATTAAAATGAGCTAAAGGTAACTTCAGGACAGGTCAGGGGACTTCTGTGTAAGTCCTCAGCTCCAAATTAGTTCAGAATGGCTCATGCAATGAAAAGACCTAGCCAGGTGTCTCCTTGGCAGGAAGTATTGATCTGGCAAAACAAAACACATTCCTTCCCTGCTTTTGTGCTACTCTCCCTCCTCCCTTGTGCTAACAGCTTTCAGCCCTCCGATCTGAATAACTTCCCATTGCATCCTAGCTAACAGTACCAATGAAGTGGTTAACACTACTTCAAACTGGTATCCTGGGAATTGTTGACTGAGTCTGAGGTTGTGACCCAAATGAACCAAAATATGACTGTTACTGTTTTAAAACTGAGTTATAAATTATATATAGTAATATAGACAGTGAAATGGACAGATCTTAATTCTTTAAAAAAATTCAATTGCAACATATTTTATTTTTTTAATATTTATTATTTTTTAAGTAACCTATATATGCAATGTGAGCTTGAACTCATGACCCTGCGATCAAGAGTCGCATGCTGTACTGAGCCAGCCAGCCACCCCCAGATATTAACTCTTATAGTTTGATAAGCATATATACCCTTGTTACCCATACCCTTATCAAGATACAAAACTAAAAAAAAAAAAAAAAGATATAAAATATTTCCGTTACCTCAGAAAGTTCATTTATGGCCTTCACAATCAAACCATCCCCCTCCCCCAAGCCCCAAGCTAGTGTCTCACCATAAATTAATTTCAACTGTTTTAGAACTTCACATAAATGGAATCATACTCTTTTGCGTTTAGTTTCTTTAACTCAGCACAGTGATTTTCAGTTTCATTCATACAGTTCATTTCTTTGTATAGGTAAGTAATATTCCAATACTATGAATATACCACAATCTATCCATTCATCTATTAATGGATATTTGGCTTATTTCCAGTTTTAGGTTATTTTGAATTAAGCTGTGATTAATATTCTCGTGCAAGTCTTTATGTACGTATGCGTTTGTTTCCCCTGGATAATCATTCAGAAATGGAATTACTGAGTTAGGGGTCCAACTTTATAATAAATTGCCCAACAGTTTTTTATAATGGTTGTGTCATTTTATACTCCCACTGGCAACGAATGAGCACTCTAGTTGCCAAAAATGCTCGTTAGCATATGATATTTTCAGTCTTTAATTTTAGCCATTCTGTTAGGTATGTAATGGTACTGTAACTGAACTAACATAAGTTCCCTTTTTGGTGAGTCACAACCAGGTGGAGTTGTCACGCCAAGTAAACTTTATTTGCAGCAAATAAGGAGATCACAGGGAATAACTTCCAAAGCCGTGAGTCTCCAAGCAAGGGTGAATGGGGTTCCTTTTATTTAGGCTTAGGAAGAATATTCAGAAGGGAGCCTGGTCATCACATGTAGAAGCAGGCATAAGGTCATGCATGCACCTAAAGGAAACATGCCTGTACATACATTATATGTTAAGTAAATGAGGCTTGTGTTCCCCTTCCTTGGGTGGAGATTTTATATAGTATTATACAATAATAGAGTATTATAATGAAGGAAAGTTAACTGTTGGTCACTCCACAGGTCAATCCATGGTTCATCTGTGCAGGTGTGAGCCAGGGTTTGAGCTCAAACTGCTCTGGGTGGTACTCAGGGGAACTCTGCCCAGTCATTCGTTACTGCTTGAAGGGTAGTTTCAGTTTCCAGCACAGGGTAGATGCTATGCTGCTCCTCCAGATCTTTTGTCTGAGCTGAGATAAACTGGAAAGAGGAACTTAGGGGAAAATGTGGGACAAAGGTCAGTGAGTATGCCTAGGTGAGCAGTAAAGATCAAGTCTTGGGGTCTGGCTCATGACAATGTTTCAATATGATTTTAGTTTGCATTTTCCAGATGCTGAGCATCTTTTTATAAGATAATTGGCCATTCTTATGTCTTTGTGAAGTTATCTGTTGAAAATGTGTCCATTTTTAAAATAATTTTTAAAAATTATTGAGTTGTGGTGTTGTTGATAACCGATCTCTGTGCTTAGGAGCCAAAATATAACACGAAGACAGTTTGGAATAAAGAAGAACGATAGCGGGCACCTGGGTGGCTCAGTGGGTTAAAGCCGCTGCCTTCGGCTCAGGTCATGATCCAAGGGTCCTGGGATCGAGGCCCGCATCGGGCTCTCTGCTCAGCAGGGAGCCTGCTTCCTCCTCTCTCCTCTCTCTCTGCCTGCCTCTCTGCCTGTTTGTGATCTCTCTCTGTGTGTCAAATGAATAAATAAAAAAATCTTAAAAAAAAAAAAAAAGAAGAAGAAGAACGATAGCTTTATCGCTTTGTCCAGTAAAGGAAGCTGCAGCAGGCTCTGGCCTTCAAATACTGCAAGCCTCCCTAGAGAAAGGGGCTGGGGGTTTTATAGGGAAAAAGAGGATCTAGCCAGTTTCGACAGAAATTGCAAATGTGCCGCCAGCCTCTGTAGGAGTTTTCAGGGTGGTACTGGGTTCCTGGGTTCTTTCTTTTTTTTTTTTTAAGATTTTATTTATTTATTTGCCACAGAGAGAAAGATCACATCACAAGTAGGCAGAGAGGCAGGCAGAGAGAGAAAGAAGCAGGCTCCTCAATCCCAGGACCTTGAAATCATGACCTGCGCCAAAGGCAGAGGCTTTAACCCACTGAGCCACCCAGGAACCCAGTTCCTGGGTTCTTGAAACAAAAGGCTAAGAACAGAAGAGAGGTTTGCAGAGGGAGGAGGGAGGTTTGTGGAAGAGAAGGAAAAGGATACTGAGTTTCAAATCAAGCTCTGGGAAAGCATTAGTGCAGCCATTTGATTTTTCTCAACCTTATGCTTTAAAGTTTTTTTTTAATTTTTTTTTTTAAAGATTTCATGTATTTGTTTGAGAGAGAGAGCATGAAACGGAGTAGGGGGAGGAGCAGAGGAAGAAGGAGAGGGAGGGAATCCAAACATATGCCCTGCTGAGCACTGAGACCCTGAGATCATGCCCTGAGCAGAAACCAAGAGTGGGTCACTTAGCCAACCGAGCCACCCAGGTGCCCATTATGCATTTTTAAAAAAAGTTATTTATTTATTTATTTAAATAATCTCCATACCCAATATGGGGCTTGCATTCACCACCCGGAAATCAAGAGTCACATGCTCCACCAACTGAGCCCACCGGGCGCCCCTCAACTTTATGATTTTAAGCAGTTTCAGTAGGGGTTCTTTACATATTCTAACTATGAGTCCTTTTCATATGTATAAAGATTCCCCCCCAGTTTGTGATTTGCTTAGTCATTTTCTTAATATTGTCTGTTGATGAATACAAGTTTTTTTTTTTTAAAAGATTTTATTTATTCATTTGACACAGAGAGAGAGATCACAAGGAGGCAGAGAGGCAGGCAGAGAGAGAGGAGAGAGGAGGAAGCAGGCTCCCCGCTGAGCAGAGAGCCCGATGTGGGCCTCCATCCGAGGACCCTTGGATCATGACCTGAGCCGAAGGCAGCGGCTTTAACCCACTGAGCCACCCAGGCGCCCTGAATACAAGTTTTTTATGTTGATAAAATGTATCAATTTTTTAAAAATTGCATAGTTCTCCAAGACTTCTAGACCTTTTGCTGTCTCATAGAGTTTACTATGTGCTGTGTGCTCAAAGTGTCTAGAATATAAAGAGTTAAGTGTATTTTTCTTAGCTCTATATGGCATTTTGTTGTTGTTCTTAAATTGCTACAAAGCCATAGTCCAGAACAGTTGTTCAAAATGTAATGGAGTATATTCATTGTCCTTGAAATTGTTAAAAATAAGATTACTGGGCTTTGCTCCTACAGAATGATTTTGTTTCATAGGTTCTGTAGTACAGGCAGGATTGCAAATCACTCATCTAGGAATTCTTAATGCTTGGTCAGCCTTAAAGCTGCTCCACCTACCATTTTCTCAGTCCCAAAGCAGCATAATGTTAATAGAAATGACCTGTTGCATTTTAATTGTTGGGTGCCGTTACCACCAGTGCCTTTTACTGTCCTTTGAAATAGTTAATTAGAAGGCACTGAGCAGAAAAGCACTGAAAAACTTTACTTAGATTCTGTTGCAGTAAGGCATAACAATAAAATATTTCAGGGCACGAATCAACTGCACGATCTGCGTGCTTTCCAACTGTGAGCTCTTGCTTTTTTTCTGCAAGATAAAATTGCAACAAGTCTTCACAGGAAGTTTTTTTGTTTCTTCTTTTCTTCTTCTTCTTTTTTACATAAATTGGTTCTCCCAATGGTTTTGCTAATGGACCCTAACTTGACATGCAATTAAACATGAAACTTCTCATTGGGTATTTTCAAGACTGCCAGGGGGAATCAGCTGCCAGTTTACTGCAATGTGGAAAACTGCATGAGATTCTGGGATTGGAATCAAAATGCTAATTTAAAAGGTCGAGTGAAGCTGAGGCTCACGTTTTTGCGTGCCTGCGCTCTCTTCAGGCAGAACAAAGACCCAGGCAGAAGAGGCAGAGGCTGAGACTCATCCCAAATCTGTTTTCCTGAGATAATTTTGGAATCATGCCTGAAATGCCGGAGGACATGGAACAGGTAAGAGCTAGCTGTTCAAGAAATGAAGCATTCTGGAGTTAATGTCTTTAAAAAGCATCCCAGTGAATGTCTGGTAAAAACCAAAAGGATGTGTTAAAAAAAGAAAAAGAAAAAAGAAGCGGGTGTAATTCATTTCTTTAAAGCATATAACTCTGGGACATGGAAGAATAAACCAATTTTAATTATTGACCCTGGGAACCAGGTTTCCAGCTAAGATGCATTAACTGACAAAAATAAAATGCAAAACAGAACAGCAGTTTCAATTACCAAGTTAAATGCAGTGATGTAGGTGAAGGTTCTATATAAGTAAGATTTAATCTATTTTTTTAAATCTGTAATTGTGTGCTCCAGCCTTTCTTTGTCTTAGCATGAACTGAATCTGCTAACATAACTTTAGCTCCAGGCTGCTCTCTTTGAATTTATAGACTTAACCAGCACAGGAACTTGGATATTGTCTATACAACGATGGCATTTTTGTTCACAGAAAACTTTCATCTTTAAAGAGAATGAATAAAAACTACACATGAACATATACTTCTAGAACTATACTCTGGTTTTACCTTGGAGGTATCACACCAAATTTTCAAAGGTAGGCAGGAAAACTCTTGTTCCTAACTCTGGACAAGGCTGCTCTGAGAATCAAAAAATAGTAATTGCATATGCATGTCCTTAAATCCTCGCACTGTACACTTATTTTTTTTTTTTTACCAGAACGATCAGCTTGCATCACACGTCCCTTCTAGAAATTAACAACAACAAAAATCCCAGTTTTTAAAGAGGAGGATTAGGAGGATCTTGAATCTGCCTCCCCTACCCGCCCACGCACACTCACCTTTTCTTTGTGTGCAGATTATGAACGTTTATTGCTGGAGCAGCCCTCTCAAGGACTCTGAATAATGCTAAAGTGATTAACAGTAACAGTTTGGGTAAAAATAAAAATCGGAAAGTGAGGGACTTCAGGCTCTCTTCCCCCCACCGTTCTAAGGAAAGACTGTTTACTCGAATAAAGAAATGAGTTCTTTATTGGGGGGTTGGGTAGAAAGGAAATTGACGGGGCTCAGACAAAGAAAAACTTTTTTGAAAGGCCCCTTAGTCTTTAGCTCTGAAGTAAACCAAAAGGGATTATAAAAATAAGGCCTTTTAAGAAAAATCCAAGCCGTGGTCACGTCTGTGGGCGACTTTTAACCCCTGTATCCGGCGTGTCTGGGTAAGAACACTCGGGACTGTTGGGTGCATGCTGGCGGACCCTACACGGCCCATGGCGGGTTTCTTCCTGAGTAAATTTTACAGGCGTCCCCACGGACGCGGATTTTGCTGTTCTGAGCTGGGAGTGAAACTAGTTGCCTGCGAGGTCTTTCTCAGCACTCAGGGCCCTTGTTGCTGATTCGCTACTTTTAAGAAGCCGTACAAGTGGTGGAGGGTCTAGCATTACTCCGCTTGGTTTCTTTAATTTGCGGTGGTTACGGAGGCCAAGTTCGCGGAGCCGGACGGCCCAGTTCCCGATGCGATTGCTTCTCAAAGGGGGTTGGATGGGGTCCGGTTCCTTCCGCTAAAATGTAGAGTCCCTGGCTCTATTACCATAGATTCTCGTGCTGTGTTTACGGGTCCAGTCCGTGAATCTGTGTTTTGAAGAGGCTCTCGGATAATTCCTCCCCCAACCTCCCCTCCACTTTTTATTTTTAACTAGTTAAAAATAGTTTGACTTATTTGGAATTTCACACCTATCACTTTTTAGCATCCCAGAAAGACAAATGGGTTGTTGAGGTGTTAATGACTCAGATGCCACCACTTGTATTTTTATTCTGTCTTTTTAAATCTCTGGGGGAAAAAACAAAACACAACACTCCTAATGTTGCAGAGCTCGAGGTCTACCGTCCTCCCTCCTTCTCGTCTTCCCCAAACCCACCCCCTGGCTTTAACACGTTTTCTCCTACTTTGTGGATTACATGCCCAGTTGATTCTTATACACTGGGCAGTCTGGAACCTTGAAACCCTGTGCGACCCAATTCAATCCTCCCTTAATCCAGAAAGAAAGCAAAGAGAGAAAAAAGTACAGAAACAACCCCTCCCCGACCAAATCTGCATTCACAGCGTTAGGTCAAGGCCTTTGTTTTGTGTATTCCTTTAAGAATTGGCGAGTGGGCTGGGAGCGTACTGAACGCGCCCGCCCCCTTTCCGGGGCATCGGCTGAGCGTGGCCAATCAACGGGCGGGGCCTTGGCGGCGGAAGCCGGAAGCGGGGAGCGGGGGCCGGCCCGGACCTGGGGAGGCGGGCCGAGGGCGACGGAGCTGCGGCCCGTGGCGATCCTGGGCTGGAGGAAGTGGCGGTCGCTGCGGCGGCGGCGCGAAGGCGGCGGGCATGGTGGGGCGGGAGAACGAGCTCTCCATCCACTTTGTTCCCGGGAGCTGCCGGCTGGTGGAGGTGAGGGAGTCGGCCCGGGGGGTCTCGTAGGAATCGGGAATGCAGAGGGGGACGAGTCAGGTCGCGGGGGCTCGAGGGATTGACCCTGCGCATCCTGCAGGAATTCGAGCCCCCGACTCTGAGTCGCCTCAGCACCTCCTTCCCTGGATAGAGAGGGCGGCGCCACCGAGTTTGTTTACCTCCGTGCACACCCGTCAGTGTTTGCTCTTCCAGTTCTGCGGCAGGAAGCGAGTGGGTCTGGTTTCACTCTGGTGTCTTCTGTGTCCCCTCCCAGGAACGAAGAGGGGCTTTTTAGAGCTCTTTCGGTTTTGTTTTCTCTCCCCGAATTTCTTCTTCATTCTTCCTTCGTTCTCTCGATCTTCGCAGTTCTTATCTGAGAACGAAGGGGAAAGTGGTTTTTTTAGAAATAGCAGATTTGAAGATGACAACTTACTGAACTCTTAGTGCAAGGCACTATATGTTATGCACTTTACATGCATCATTTAATCGTTGTGAGTGTGAGATACTGTTTTGCTCCATTTTACAGAGGAGAAAATTGAGGTTTACGCGATGAGTCCTTCGCCCAAGTTCATTCAGTAAGCTTGGAGCCGAGATTCAGATACAGATCTCTTTCACTTTCTCAGGCTTTGAACCACTATGGAGGTTACATAAAGGAAGATTGTTACTGTGGGAGAACTATCCCAGACATCCTCCTCCTCCATTCTTGTGTTTCATTTCTGGGCCTCCCAGCATTCAATCCACAGAACATATCTAGCAGTGGGGAAAAGAAGAATGTTAATGCCTAGACCAATATGTCTTATGGAAATAAGATATGGGAGATGGCTGTTTATGATAGTGCAGAATTTTTATGCTTCCAAGATAGAGCATATTTAGTGTTTCTAATCACTGTGGTGTTTGGAGGGTAAAGTTAGGCTAGATGGACTATTTAAACTTGTGTATTGTTCCTATGTGCCCTGGAAAGTACTGAATGCGTAATGTTACATATTGTTTACATATATTTGCTTATGTATGTGTAAAGCTTAATGTTTCACAGTAGGAGTTCAGTAGACTAATGAAAATACGTTTTCATGATTTCCTTCAGTAAAGACTATACACCCTAAATCTTTTCTTTTTTTAAGATTTTTTTAATTTTAAAATAATCTCTACACCTTCCTGGGGCTCAAACTCAGAGCCCTGAGATCAAGAGTCTAAAGCCGTACAGACTGAGCTGGCCAGGGACCCCCACTCTAAAACTTGACACATATTTTGCTGCTTACTCTCAAAACGTGTAGAATTAAAATTCACTTGTGAGAATGAGGACTGCTTTACTGCTTACATTGGAAAAGGTGACTGTTGTGGTTCCTGTTAAGACTGTCTTGAAGGGTAGAAATAGGTGATAGTAGCAGTTAGACCAGTGTCACCTAGATAGTTATGGGATCTTGAGTTTCTTAGAGTCTAGTAATGTCTATTCAGAGATCTGCCTCCAGGAGAATGTTGTATGAGGATAAATTAAAGAAATGAATAGGAAACTGCCAAATTTAAGAGGTTCTAAAAATAGCAAATTATTTTATTTACCACTAAAATTTAAGAAGATCTCTATTTACATGTTAGGGATGTCTCATTCTTTTTCTGGGATATTTTTAGAAGTTAATGCAAGTGTGCTAAAGTAGAAATCACTGTCCCAGAGTAGTGTTTGACCATTTTGAAAGAGTCATTTGTACCATTACCTATAGTTTGGTGTCATTTGATTAAGTACTATAGTGAAACTGGTACCTCTATATTTATTTATATGTATTTAATTTTTCAGGAATTCTTTTGGTGTCTATAAATCTGGTCACTTGTAGTTCCATACTTCTAAAGAGTTTATGTAGTTAGAGGCAAATATGTTCGGAGTAACTTTTTTTTTTTTAAGATTTTATTTATTTATTTGACAGATACAGCAAGAGAGGGAACACAAGCAGGGGGAGTGGCAGAGGGAGAAGCAGGCTTCCTGCTGAGCAGGGAGCCCAATGGCGGCTCAATCCCAGCACCCTGGGATTATGACCTGAGCCGAAGGCAGACGCTTAACCAGGCACCCCCATTCAGAGTAACTTAAAGTGATACTTCATACTATACGTATAATAAAAATTAAGTTTTCAGGCAAGCACTATTTTCAACTCTTTCTTGTCATTTGGGTTAACTACAGCTTCTTCATTCTGAGTTCCTTGAAGTGCGTGGATATTCCCGAGTTTTGCAAGACTAAAATATGTTATGGAGTAGCAGTCCAAAGTAATTTTTTAGAGGCATATTCCTTTTCTTTTAAAAATAATAAAAAAAAATCTGAACAGTGTGCTTTTTAAAAAGCTTCAGGTGGATTTCTGTTTATATATAGAAAGTTAAAAATAGATATTTTTGTTTGGCATCTTGTAATTTCAGAGTGAGGCATATTTTATTTGCCAACCACCAATAAATGTGCAGTCCAAATGACAAAAATCTTGTCTTGGCTCCTATAGTGTGACAGAAGGTGCTCAATGAGTCTCTAGAGAGAACTCTGTGAAAAGAGGAAAAATTACTTTAAGTAAATGAACCTCCTTTCACTCTTTTCAGTCCCGTTTGAGTTAAGGATAATACGGAAAATGTTAGAATTATAGAACTGTAAAGCTGGAAGAGCCTTAGTCATCTTGTTCACATGCCTCATTTTACTAATGAGGAATTTGATCAACAGAGATTTCAGTAACTTCTCAATACCACATTTTGTGGCAGAATAGTTAAAATTTAATCATTATGCAATCAAATAGGTCAAATGATTAAGACAAAACTCAATTATGTATTTGGCTGGACCATAGAAGCTAGAAACAAGTTCTGGGCCCAACCTTTTCCATTTGCTGTGGGTAAAGACTAACATCTCTGGGCTTCAGATTCCTCAATTTGGAAATAGTATTTGCCCTGCATGTCTAACTAAGCTATTCTTATGATCAGAAGGTATGATGTAGGCTTAACACTGGATAGTTTTTAGATATAAGATTGTGCAGTATCATTTCCGTTTTAGGAAATGCTTGCACTTCAGATCTCTGCTCTTTTAATAAAATTCTGGAGCATTGACATCTGATCACTGGGTGGTACCACGGACTGTTTCCTCTTTTCTTCTAGGGACCTTACAAATTACCCCAGGCTATAAGGACGTAAGATTGTATTTTTTTCCATGCAAACACATCCTTTTTTAAAGTTAAGTGTATTAAATTCCCTAAGAGCCTTGCTGCCATTGTAATTTGATACTGTATTTCATCAAGTCTAAGATGTACTTGATTATCTGGGCTCTGATTTTAAGATGCACTAAAAAGCAAAAGACCCTGCCAAACTATGACACAGTAATAAGATGCATCTCTATTTCATTACTTCAACAGGGATGTTAAAATGAGGAAAAAGTGTGCTTTACGCAATCAGTGAAGTATGCAGAGATCCGAATCCACTATTCAGTAACCTTTGTAGAATACATATATTTGTTCTTTGACTTTACTCTTGTTTTCCTTTTTTAACGGGAGAAGAGGGAAGGAAAGAAAGGTATCTAGAAAGGTAGATAACAATTTCTTGGCTTCTTTGAATAAGATAAATGTTTCTTTAGGAAAACCTTGGACTTTTCCTGGAGTTCAAGATTACACTTTTCAAAGGGCAGTTCCCAAATCACCATCTTCAGCACATTCCTGGGAACGTGTTAGAAATACATATTATCAGGACTTATCCCAGATGTAGTGGATCTGAAAGCCTGGTGCTTGATTCTTATACACAGTGAGCCCTAAGAAACAACAACTAAGAAATGTAACATATGCCTTTACTTCTTTAATGTGAAGTAATAAAAAGTGAGAAACTCAGAAGAAACCAAATCATAGCTCTTTTATAATATTTTCTCAGGGATCTTTATGGTAGTTATCCTGTGTAAATTGTTTTCTGATTGTATCTACTAGGCATGTTTTCTCTTCTTTACGAATCAGTCTTTGTAGAGCTGTTTTCTTGCCAAAATTCAAAGAAAATATTTTGCTGGCTGAAATCCTTGTTTTCATAGATCAGTTGGCTTAGAGCCAAGTTTTACAACAGAGAGCCTAGACGATTTTTCCTTCAACTTTTAAAGTGTTTGGAATTGGTTGAACTAAGGAAAAAATATCTTTATGAGTTTACCATTATGAGGTTTCCCTTTTTTTTTTTTTAAGATTTTATTTATTCACTTTAGAGAGAGAGAGAGCACCTGTGCAAGCGGGAGGAGCGGGAGAGAGCATCTCAAGCAGACTGCCTGCTGAGTGTGGAGCCCAATACTGGGCTCAGTCTCACAACTCTGAGCTCCGGACCTAGCTGAAACCAAGAGTCTGAGGCCTGACTGTGCCACCCAGGCTCCCTGTGGTGGGCTTCTAAAAAAAAAAAGCTTAGTGCTAAATTATTCCACTGAACTAAGGACTAACAAAGATCTTTAGCTACTGTATGCCTATTTAAAGGTTTTTTTTTTAAGATTTTATTTATTTGAGAGAGGGAGCAAGAGAGAGCATGAGCAGGGGGAGCAGCAGAGGGAAAAGGAGAAGCAGACTCCTTGCTGAGCAAGGAGCTGTATGTGGGACTTAATCCCAGGACCCTGGGATCATGACCCCCAACTGAAGGCAGGCGCTTAACCAGCTGAGCCACCTAGGTGCCATGCTTGTTTAAAGTTTTTGACAGCTCAGGATAAGTGATGATATCACTTGAAGTAAAAAGACCACAAATTGAAAAAATGTAATAAAAATTTTTTTCTAAGTAGGCTGCACACCGAACCTGGTCGTGAACTCATGACCCTGATATTAAGAGTTGTATACTGTATTGACTCAGCTAGCCAAGTGCCCCTAATAAAACTTTTTTTTGGTGGTTTTTAAAATAGTAAACGTTGATTTTATTCAAGAGTTTGGGAAATTTGATGTTACCCATCTTTGGGAAGAAGGGAAGTTTTTTTGTTTTTTTTTTTGTTTGTTTAGAAGGAAGTTTTTAAACTGCTTTGGAAACAACTTTTTTTTTTTAATAGTTCTTCTTTTTAATTTCATTGTATAAGGAGTTTTTTTCTTTTTCATGTAAGAACACAGATTAGTTTAAAATATTCTAGTATCTTTCTTTTTTCCCCCTTATCTTCTGTGTGGGGGTCCCCGCCCACCAATGTTAGTTTTAACTGGTCTATTAAGGTACATTTAGAGTTAACTCAGGAACGTTTACCAGTTTGCTTAAACTTGGATTATTATTATTATAAAGACCACATGTATTTTCCTCTACATAAATTCCTGTGAAATGTGAATTCTCTAATTCAGACCTATCAGAATATCTATATTTTTAAAAAGATTTTATTTATTCATTTGACACAGAGAGAAATCACAAGTAGGCAGAGAGGCAGGCAGAGAGAGAGGAGGAAGCAGGCTCCCCGCCTAGCAGAGAGCCCAATGCAGGCCTCGATCCCAGGACTCTGAGATCATGACTTGAGCTGAAGGCAGAGGCTTTAACCCACTGAGCCACCCAGGTGCCCAGATTTCTTATATTTTTTTTAATAAAGATTTTATTTTTTAAGTAAACTCTATACCCAACATGGGGCTTGAATTTCCAACTCTGAGATCAAAAGTTACATGCTCCACTGACTAAGCTAGCCAGGTGTCCTGATTTCCTGTTAATAGAAAAATCTTATTTTAATGATCAATGATGTCCAAATGAATAAACAGCAATTTTAATTACATTCTCCATTTTATAAAAATACACAATTAGTTTGAAGCTTACTAATTTTTTATGCCCTGATTTACTACTTGGCTGTATTCCATCAATATATTTGTAAGTTGACAATTTTGGTCTTCAGTTTGTAATCCCAATTTTTCTTTCAAATCTCGCTGATTTATAATATTCTGATAGGTCTGGGGGCGCCTGGGTGGCTCAGTGGGTTAAAGCCGCTGCCTTCGGCTCAGGTCATGATCCCAGGGTCCTGGGATGGAGGCCCACATCGGGCTCTCTGCTCAGCAGGGAGCCTGCTTCCTCCTCTCTCCTCTTTTCTCTGCCTGCCTCTCTGCCTACTTGTGATTTCTCTCTCTATATATAAATAAATAAATAAATCTTAAAATATATATATATAAGAAATCTAAATCTATTTGACTAGGTATACAGTATCATCTTAGGATCTTAGGTTCTTCTTCATGATGGATAGGATTAATAAAACCTTTTTTTTTTTTAAGATTTTATTTATTTGACAGACACAGCGAGAAAAGGAACAGGAACAAAGGGAGTGGGGGACGGAGAAGCAGGCTTCCCACCCAGCAGAGAGCCCAGTGTGGGGCTCAATCTGAGCCAAAGCCAGAGGCTTAACAACTGAGCCACCCATGCACCCCATAAAACCTTTTCTTAAGTGATATAATTATTGCTGCAGCTTGATATTAGTGCTAACTTAAGAATTATCTAATAGATATGGGACATGAAGCAAACTACTTAGACTCGCAGTATTTAGTGAACAATGATGGTGACTAGTTTTGTCGAGAGAATATTTTCAAAATAAGTAATCCTTTGTTCTCCTATTTCACCGTTTAGGAGGAAGTTAATGTCCCCAGTAGGCGGGTTCTGATTACTGGTGCCACTGGGCTTCTTGGCAGAGCTGTGTATAAAGAATTTAAGCAGAATAATTGGCATGCCTTTGGCTGTGGTTTTAGAAGAGCACGACCAAAATTTGAACAGGTTAATCTTTTGGATTCTGAAGCGGTTCATCACATCATTCATGATTTTCAGGTATGGTTGTCTATTTTAACACATATATAAACTGTATTAAGAATTGTCTGGATGATTTAGAAAATGTTCTTGCTCTCAAGGGAGTTACTGTACTTAAGCTCTAACCTCTTTTTTTTTTTTTTTTTTTTTTTTTTTTTTTTTAAATTTTTTTTTTTTTTTTTNAGAGAGATTACAAGTAGGCAGAGAGGCAGGCAGAGAGAGAGGAGAGAGGAGGAAGCAGGCTCCCTGCTGAGCAGAGAGCCCGATGTGGGCCTCGATCCCAGGACGCTGAGATCATGACCTGAGCCGAAAGCAGAGGCTTTAACCCACTGAGCCACCCAGGCGCCCAAGCTCTAACCTCTTAAGCAGCAAGAGTATGCAGTTGACCTTTGAACAGTGCAGGGCTTAGGAATGCCGATCCCTGCATAGTTGAATGGTTATGTATAACTTCTTACTTCCCCAAAACTTAACTTCTAATAGCCTACTATTGACTGGAAGCCTTAGCAATAACATACATAATTGATTAACACATATTTTGTGTACATGTTATATACTGTATTCGTAGAATAAAGTAAGCTAGGGAGAAGAAAATGTTACTGAGAAAATACATTTACGGTATTTATTTTAAAATATCAGCATGTAAGTAGACTCTTGTAATTCAAACCCATCTTCTATGATCAACTATATAGTGCACTTTTTTCCTGTAAGCATGGCAAAGTATATGCAGTCATTAAAAGGTTGGGTTGAAACATAGGGTGACAAAACTTGGGAATTTTATAAAAAGCATTTTTTTTTTTTAAAGATTTTATTTATTCATTTGACACAGAGAGAGAGATTACAAGTAGGCAGAGAGGCAGGCATTTTATAAAAAGCATTTTTTTTTTTTAAAGATTTTATTTATTCATTTGACACAGAGAGAGATCCCAGGACCCTGGGATCATGACCTGAGCCGAAGGCAGCGGCTTTAACCCACTGAGCCACCCAGGCGCCCTATAAAAAGCATTTTATAAAAAGCTTATGTTTGTGAGGTTCTCTTGTTAAGTATGGCTTTCTATGCAAATGCTTTTTTTTTTAAATTTTTTATTTGATTATTTTTTTAAAGATTTTATTTGTCAGAGAGAGCATAAGCAGGGCAGAGTGGCAGGCAGAGGCAGAGGGAGAAGCAGGCTCCCTGCTGAGCAAGGAGTCCAGTGCGGACTCGATCCCAGCTGATTAACCAACTGAGCCACCCAGGCGTCCCTATGCAAATGCCTTTTTAATATTATCTGTAAACCCACAACACCGCAAAGTAAATATTATCAATTCCATTTTAGAGATGACAGAGGCCCAGGTTAAATAACTTATTGACTGTTGCTGCAGTAAAGTTACTAAAAAATTTAGGTTCTGTTCTACCTCTGATCAAATTGTGAGAGTTAAAGTTCTTTTCAATAATGTCCAAGGGACACCTGCATCAGAATCACTTGGGGAGCTTGTTATTAATGTCTCACTCCCAGAAATTTTAATTCAGTAAGTCTGTGTGGGGCTCAGGACATTTTAAGATGCACCCCAGATGATGCACATTCAAGTTTTAAAGCCACTCTAAGATTATTCCTCAGCAATTGTTAAGGAAGGAGATAGTTTGGTATGTACGTTAGTTAGCCCTGCCTGTCAGTGGTTTTACTAATTGTTCACATTGGTTCATCTTCTCTGGGAAGCAGATGCCCCTTCTTTACAAAGGACCCTGTGCATTCCTCTGTAATTTAATTATTATTATTAATTTTTTTAAGTAAGCTCTAGACCCCACATGAGGCTTGAACTCACTACCCCAAGATCAAGAATCACATCCTCGGGGTGCCTGGGTGGCTCAGTGGATTAAGCCTCTGCCTTCAGCTCAGATCATGATCTCAGGGTCCTGGGATCGAGCCCCGCATCGGGCTCCCTGCTAGGCGGGGAGCCTGCTTCCTCCTCTCCCTCTGCCAGCCTCTCTGTCTGCCTCTCTGCCTACTTGTGATTTCTCTCCCTCTCTGTGTCAAATAAATAAATAAAAATCTTAAAAAAAAAAAAAAAGAATCACATCCTCTACTGACTGAGCCGGCCAGGTGCCCCATTCCTCTGTCTTGATGTTTGTCACATAGTAGTCAAGCAGTCTCTTTACATATCCTTCTTTTCCAGTAGATTATGAAATCCTTGCTTCTTACACAGTGCTGGTATACAGCACTAAATGTTGAACTGGGAGTATACTTTTTTTTTTTTTTAAAGATTTTATTTATTTATTTGACACAGAGAGAGAGATCACTAGTAGGCAGAGAGGCAGGCAGAGAGACAGGGAGAGGAGGAAGCAGGCTCCCCGCTGAGCAGAGAGCCCGATGACCTGAGCCGAAAGCAGAGGCTTTAACCCACTGAGCCACCCAGGCGCCCGGGAGTATACTTTTTACAGATAGTTGACATTCTTTAAATGATCTAAAATATTTGAATTTGTGAATTTAATTTGAAATTGGTATTCCTTTAACATAGATTAATTAAGTACTTAGGTCATATTAATTACATAAATGTTAGCTCTTTTCTCCCATCCAAATTAGAGAACAAAGCTTATTTTGATTGAGAAATAATAGTTGTTGACACAGAGTTTGTCTGGTTTTGCCTAGGGATTACTAAATTGCTTTTTCTTTTTCAGGGCCTACATTTATTTTAAGGAAGTTTGAAACTTAAAAAAGCAAGCATGACAAAACTATTACAGCAATTCTAAAAAAAAATTACAGTGATTCTTTAGTTGAAGGAATGTTGATTTAACAAACCTTTTTTATGAATTGAGTTGGAAGGCTGTAGTTTCCCTCTTTTACTCCTTTTGGGTTAAAAATATATCAATGTTTAACTTCCAGCCCCATGTCATAGTACATTGTGCAGCAGAGAGAAGGCCAGATGTTGTCGAAAATCAGCCAGATGCTGCTTCTCAGCTTAATGTGGATGCTTCTGGGAATTTAGCAAAGGAAGCAGGTAATTATGACTTTATAAAATTTTCACAAAATATTAAATAATTGCTGAGTTTATAAAGATTAAAGTTTTCTAGATCACTTACAAGAGTTTTGTTTATATATGATGAATAAGCTATTACAAATGCCAGTGCAGAGTGATGTTATGTAATAATTTAATAGATTATTTCTTTTATGTCTCTCTGGTTTTTTTAGCTTTAATTGGAGCGTTTCTAATCTACATTAGTTCAGATTATGTATTTGATGGAACAAATCCACCTTATAGAGAAGAAGACGTACCAAGTCCCCTAAATCTGTATGGCAAAACAAAATTAGAAGGAGAAAAGGCTGTCCTAGAGAACAATTTAGGTAAGACATAATTTCTTTAGCTCCTGATAGTTTTGATTGTTTTGAGGATTCCTTTCATGATATTGAGATACATATATATGGTATGCTATATATAAAACAAAAAATTTAGAAAAAATTAGGTAGCATAAATCACTGGAGAAAAATTAGAGAATGTAGTTAAAAAAAAGAATTTTAGGGCGCCTGGGTGGCTCAGTGGGTTAAAGCCGCTGCCTTCGGCTCAGGTCATGATCCCAGGGTCCTGGGATCGAGGCCCACATTGGGCTCCTGCTCAGCAGGGAGCCTGCTTCCTCCTCTCTCCTCTCTCTCTGCCTGCCTCTCTGCCTACTTGTAATCTCTCTCTCTGTGTCAAATGAATAAATTAAAAAAAAAAATCTTTAAAAAAAAAAAAAGAATTTTAGAAATGATGAAGAATTTATGAATCCTTGCAGACTTTTTTGAGTATCAGTATATACATGAATGTCATTGTATAGGGGCACCTGACTGGCTCAGTCAGTAGAGCATGTAATTCTTGATGATCTTGGGGTCGTGAGTTCAATCCCCGTATTGGGTGTAGAACTTAGATTTAAAAAAAATGTTATTGTATAAAGAACAGAAATATTATAAATATTTGTCATATACTTTCAAAAAGCAGATCCGTATCATTTTTTCAAGATTGAGATATTTGTTATTTTTGTATGGTTTTTAAATTCCTCCCTTCCTTTCTCTCTCTCTTTCTTTTTTTTAATGGGGAGAGAGGAAGAAGGTGGGGGGAGAGGCAGATGGAGGAGAGAGAGAAAATCTCAAGCAGGCTTCATACCCAGTGTGGAGCCCAGCGTGGGTGTTGATCTCACAACCCTGAGATCATGACCTGAGCCGAAATCAGGAGTCAGATGCTTCCCAGGCGCCCCAGTTTTTGAATTTCTATTTGTATTGCTCTTCTTTTCCCCAATGTGTGTTCGTCTATACAAACACATATATATGTGCCGAATATAGAAAGTTATACCCTTACTGAAAAAAATAAAAAATAAATCAAAATTGTAAAGGGTAGAAGTTCTTTTATAATCCTGCCTCTGCAAAGCACCAGATGTGTCTAGGTATGAAAGCATTTTTTGTGAATTTTTAAAAATGGTGGATTTGATTTTATAACCCGGTCCCCCCATATTTGTATTTCAGTACATATTGAGTCATCTGTGGATTATCTTTTCCTATCAGTGGCTGCATAGTACTTGATTTAATGATTCCTTGCACTGCCTTAGACTCTACAGTCTTTGAGAAGCATATTCTAGTATAGATACCATGCTTACAGGCATTTAGATTTCCGGGGGCTTTTTTTTTTTTTTTTTTTGTATTATAAAGGATCCTGCAGGAATCATCCTTGAATACATATCTATATGTGGTTATCCAGTATGTTAATTTAATTTAAAAGTTGTTAATTTTCAGTTAAAGTGTTCATTATCCAAAGTCTGTTGTAACTGCTCAGTAGGGACCAACATAAAATCTGAAAGCTCATAATTCCTTAATCAGTGGTTTCAAGAATTATGTGGTGAAACACTCACATAACTTTTATATAGATTCACCACTTGTTAATGTGTCATGTGTCTTGTGTGCGTGTATTTTTTTTTTTACCAAACTTGTTGAGAATTAGTTGAAATTCACCCTAAAATATTTCACCATTCTGTTTATCTTTTCTTTAAAAGATTTATTTATTTATTTTGGGGTAGGGGGAGGAGCAAAGGGAGAGAATCTTTAAGCAGACTTCCCACTGAACACAGAGCCCTATTTGGACCTTGATCTCACAATCCTGAGATCATGACCTGAACTGAAACCAAGAGTCAGACACTCAACTGAGTAAGCCACTCAGGCGCCCCTATGCTATTTATCTTCTAACAAGAATGTTCTTTACATAATTACAGTATAGTTATCACACTCAGGAAATTAATCATTAATATGATATTATACTATTATATATACTATAATATATATATAATATATATATAATATATAATTTTTCCATTTGTCCCAATAATGTCCTTCATTGCATTTTATTTTTTACTTTAGGATCCAGTCAAGGATCACTTATTGCATTTAGTTGTCCTGTCAGTTTAATTTCTTCATTATCATGACTGTTAAAAATTATATAAAAATACCCCAAATGACAGAGACCTTTAAAAATATTCAGTATAATATTGGTTAAGTGGGTATTATTATTGGTGAACTATGTCATTTTGGTATATATTTGGTAAGTTTTCTACAACAGTATTTTTTTTTTAGATTTTATTTATTTATTTATTAGAGCGGGTGCATGAGCACAAGCAGGGGGAACAGCACAGGACAAGGGAGAAGGGAATTCCCTGCTAAGCAGGGACCCTGATGTGGTGGGGCTTGATCCCAGGATGCTGGGATCATAACCTGAACCGAAGGCAGGCACTTAACCCACTGAGCCACCCAGGCATCCCCCTAGGGCAGTATTACTTAAATCCACATACTTTCATTTTATATCAAGACTTAAGAAACAGTTAGCTTTAAAAAATTACCTGTTTTTATTAATTCCTAGGAGCTGCTGTTTTGAGAATTCCTGTTCTGTATGGAGAGGTTGAAAAGCTTGAAGAAAGTGCTGTGACTATTATGTTTGATAAAGTGCAGTTCAGTAACAAGTCAGCTAACATGGACCACTGGCAGCAGAGGTTCCCCACACATGTCAAAGATGTAGCCACTGTGTGTCGCCAGTTAGCAGAAAAACGAATGCTGGTGAGAATCTTTGGAAGGAGGAGTTCCTAACTTCCATCAACAAGTGAAAGTCAAAGTGGTTTTGTTTTCTTTATTATTATGCATAATAATATATATCTTTATGATAATATAAATAAGTAACTACAAATTTTTATGTAAAACTTTTAAAACTACAGGGTGACCAAACAAAAGTAGTTTGCAGGTAGTAGACCAAATTTGTGAATAGTAAAAATATTATGGTCTTGTGTTTGAATTTTTTTCTCATAAAATATGGACCCTGTCTGTCATTCTGGCAACTGACTAGAATCTTAATAGACAGATGAGAGAGTGATTGATTTTAGAATGTTAATAATAGTTTGTAGTTTTTTAACACATAAAAATTTATATATTTTTAATTTTTTCCTTCTATTTATAGATTTAATTATTTAAGCTAATTTATTTTTAGATAGGTAATATTTTACATAAAATAAATGTAATAGGTGTAGAAAGATATAATGAAGATAAATCAATTACATTTACCTAGCCCTCACACTACTCTCCTTTTTTTTTTTATTTTTTTAATTTATATTTTAAATATGTACTATGGAACTATTTAAGGATGTCATTCCTAATTAGCTCATACTGCAAAATGGTTCTATTGCATTTTGATTTTAGCTGAGGATAATTAGAAATACTCATTAAATTGGCCTATGTTTCCATAAAAATCTGTAATCATTCTTAGGATTCCCACTAAATAAAATTTGGAGCCATTTATATTTTTATTTTAAAAAAATTCTTAAGCCTAAATTCTAGAAATTGCTTTTCAGGTTTAGCTGGGTATATTTATAGGAATTTGATTTTGGGTATCTCATGGGGAGCATTCCAGAAAGGAGGGATGCATTTTAATTCCTGCACTTTTAATTTTTAAATTAGCATTTTTGTCCAATCTATTACTCCACTCAACTCAGAAAGTTGAAACTATTTTGAATTTTTATGTCCTTACTAGGATCCATCAGTTAAGGGAACCTTTCACTGGTCTGGCAACGAACAGATGACTAAGTATGAAATGGCATGTGCAATTGCAGACGCCTTCAACCTTCCCAGCAGTCATTTAAGACCTGTAAGTATATGGTATTTAAAACTCACTTGTTGGAAGTCCAGATCTGTCACTATAGCATATATTACTGATAGAACTTTTCTTATTGCTTTGAAAATATTGGATAATTTCATTTTTTGGTACTAATTAAAGTGAACTTTGTATGTCGGTAGCTTATATTGTTACTTATCTCTAAATTATCCTGTACAAGGAAGCCCATGAGTATTGGTGAAGTTTATAGGAAAAGTATTCTCTTGATTATTTGTGTATTTTTCCATGGATCAGATCACATTTTCAGTTAAGGGCAAAGTGAAATAGAGACTATAAAACTGCAACGTAGGCTTTTCATTTTTTTTTTTAATTTTTTTGTTTTTATTTTTCTTTAAAGATAACTGACAGTCCTGTTTTAGGAGCACAACGTCCAAGAAATGCTCAGCTTGACTGCACCAAATTAGAGACCCTGGGCATTGGCCAGAGAACACCATTTCGAATTGGAATCAAAGAATCACTCTGGCCTTTCCTCATTGACAAGAGATGGAGACAAACGGTCTTTCATTAGTGTATGTGCAGTTTTTTTTTTTTTTTAATTGAGAAGTATAGTATGTGGCACTTTTTAAAGAAAAAAGGAAATAGTTTTGTATGAGTGCTCTTTAATTGTGATTCATGTTCTTTCAGGTAAATGATGCTCTTGCACTAGTGAAATTGTCTAAAGAAACTAAGGGCAATAGTGCCTCAGTTGAAGTAATGATTTTTCTTTTTATCATTTTGTTCTGGCTTAACTTTGAGTATAGTAAATTATGATTCTTAAATATTTACGAGCCAGGATGAGACAGATCTACTGTAGACTTTTTCTTGGATGAAATGCATTATTCATTCCTATAACCTCTACATTTTCAGGACTTTTGCAACTGTTGATCTTTTTTATGTTTTAAAGTGAGTTAAGTAGTACGAAAATCATTGGTGTTCATTATTTGCATTGCTTGAGCTCTGATCAAACTGAAGAAAGAAACTTTATTTTTGCAACTTACGTGCAGTTTTTAAGCTTGAGATATTTCAATGTGTTATGTATATTGGAACTCCTGTAGCTTGATGCCTCCTGCTTTTGTAGCAGTGTATGGTGAGCACTTGACAGAGAGAGTACGTGTTTATGTGTATTTTTTTAATATGTGTAAAACTCCTTTTCACTCCATGTCACTAGGTGATATTTCATATTTGTGGTTATACTAATAATGATGGGCCTTGTAAGTCTTTTGGCTATTCAAGAATAATAATAAATATGCATTGCTGGCATGGTAATGGTTAGTTTTCTTTTATTTACTTTTTAAATGTAAGGACCAAGCATCTGAACTCACCGTTATTTTGTTGCTTTGATTTTTAAAAATTACATTCTTATGTAACATCTGATGCATATAAGAATATATGGTTAATATCTATTGAGCTATAAATAATAAAATGAACCCTGGTGAACTCCACTTGAGACCTAGAATGTTACAGATACTGTATCTATTTGTGCCAACTGATTGTTTTTTAACTAAAAATATCTATGTAATCTTGCTACATGTTTATATAGAATGTTTCTTCTGAAGAATGCAGAGTATTTGAATGTATTTTCTATCCAGAGTAACATTGAGGTGACCTTAGCCTCAAGGATATTTTTAGTCCTTAATAAGGAATCAGTATGGTGGAATGAAGTGTATGACTTGACTTCTATTCAGGGGTTATTGCGAACCTTGGTTTTAGATTTTCTGATTTCACTTCTGGGGAATCCTTTCCCTAGGTTATGATTTTATTCTCCATTGGACAAAAAGTATTTGTTTCTAAGTTCCTAATTTACATAAGAGTTTTAGGTTTAGAGAGAATCAGGTTTGGATGATTTGTTTAAAGCACCAATTCCCAGACCATGTTATATTTTGTAATTAGGGAAATTTTAGTCCTACCTGACCCCTAACCTGGACTCACTGAAATAGAATTTCTGGAATTGAGACCTGCTAATCTAGTTTTAAATTTTCTCTGGATGCTTCTAAAGTAAGCAGCCTGTTACTTGGATTTGGTAACCACTGATTAAAGCTGCTGCTGCTTTTTTTTTTTTTTTAAGTTATTTAATTGCACATAGTACAAAATTGAAAAGTTTCAGAGTTAAAAAGCTTTCTCACTCTTCTCTAGCTACTGATTTTCCATCTGGAAGAAACTGATGTAGATCAGATCCTGGTATCTTTCTGCAGGCACTCTATATAGTAAGAATATACTCATTACACGTGTGTGTACATACATGTATGTCACCATCCCTTCTTTATACAAATAGCATCATAATTGGGGCACCTGGGTGGTTCAGTGGGTTAAAGCCTCTGCCTTCGGCTCAGGTCATGATCTCAGGGTCCTGGGATCGAGCCCCACATCAGGTTCTCTGTTCAGCAGGGATCCTGCTTCCTCCTCTCTCTCTGCCTGCCTCTCTGCCTACTTGTGATCTGATCTCTCTCTGTGTCAAATAAATAAATAAAAATCTTAAAAACAAAAAAAACCCAAAACATCATTTCTGTACTTTTAAAAATTTTATATGCCTTAGAATTTATTCTATATTAGTTGTAAAGAATGTCTATATGTGTGTGTGTGTGTGTGTGTGTATTTTTTTTTACTATTCACTTTGAAATTTCAATCCTTTTCCTTTTTTTTAAGGTTTTATTTTTAAGTCCTCTCTACATCCAACATGGGGCTCGAACTCACAACCTGGAGATAAAGAATGGTGTGCTCCACCGACTAAGCCAGCCAGGAGCCCCTGAAATTTCAAATTTAACAGGGAAGTTGTCATAATAGCACAAGAATGTCTGTATTCCCCCTTCCATAGTTCCCAATTACCAACATTCAGCCACATTTATCCTATCATTTTCTTTTTCTCTTTACATACACACACAAAGTATGTTTTTTTTATGAGCCATTTAAGAGTAAATCGCAGACATGATTCCAAATCACTACCTGCTATATATGCATCAGTGTATAATTTCTAAAAATCAGGATGCTCTTCCATATAACCCCATAATATAACTATCGGAATCAAGAAATTAACATTGATACACTATTATCCAATCCACAGGCCGCATTCACATAAGTTGTGCCAGTAATATCCTTTTAAGTCTGTCCAGTCCAGGATTACTAGTGGCATTTCTTACCATTTTGCTTCAGCTTCAACCTGCAACAGTTACTCAGTGTTGTTTTCTTTTTCATGATCTTGACTTTTCTGACATCTCTCTATCAAAGAAACAAATTCACATTGATACTTCAATGCTAGTATTACATCATTCTTTTCTGTGTAGCTCCATTCTCTGACGTGAGAAATCTAGCTCCCATTATTCTTAATATGCTTACTAATTGGCTCAAGTTATCTATAAGAACCATTCTGATCACAGAGCTTTCCTCCTACCCTCATCACAGACCTCGCTGAGCCAGTTGAGCATCTCTGACCCCTGGGCCGTGGCCCCGATGACAATGACCATATCAATTACTGTACCTAGTTGAGGCCACCCTTTCCCTCCGCTAGCTCACGTGGTGTACTGCACCAGCAGTCATAGGAACTACCACATACCTACCTGCAGAGCACCAAAGGGAAGGAACTAGGTATTCTTTCATGGCGGTATATATTCCATTATATCAGTGAATGAACCACAATTTATTTAATTAGTTTCTTAATGATATACTTTAGGTTGTGTGGAATTTTAGAGTATGCTTTTAATGAGTCCAATGTATAAAACATTCAAGTTTGTGAGACTTTTCTGTTCTGCTGTATATCCACAGATCATACCTATAAGCTCACTGGTATATATTCCACAGGTCTTGGATGTGTCAGTCTGTGGCGTAAGAATGAATTTAGGAAAAATTCATTACCAAAATAGGAAAAGAGCTTGCTCTATGAACCTGAATGTGTGAAGAATAGAATGTATCTTAAATATTTCTCAGACTATTTTTGTTATATGTTTAAACCACTGTCCTATGTAGTTAAAGGTATTTACTTATTTTGGGTTTTAATATAAAATGGCAATTATTTGAGCCACTTTCAGAAGGAAATAGGAAACATTCAACTGTCCAATAAAACCTTTGGGATAAATTACTGTTGGAGTCTAAATTCTATCTCTTTGCAAATCAAATCATATCATTAGCCTTAAATAAGGCAGTAGATTTTACTTCAACTGTGTAGATTAGTCAAGAGAGAATTATCTAACTTGAGGGCAGTATTAGGTATAGCAAATAAGAAACTGCCAAATCTGGATTCGAATGTGGTTCTACCACTTGCTTCTGGCAAGTTATTTTTCTTTTGAGTTTCAAGTTTCTTTTTAGGGTTAAGTGGGAGTAATACTGTCTATTTCACAGGTCTGTTGTGGAAATGCCTAAAGCACGAATGATTAGCAAAAAGTAGCGGTGGACTTAACAAGTGCCTAGGGGAAGAGCTTCGGGGTGTGTGGAGGAGCCTTTGCTTATACCCTCTAGAGCTAGCTGCACTTTCTGACATAAGACAATAGGAGTTTTCCTCCATAAGTAGAATTACAAGCGGGTTTTTTTCTTTGTGATTTTTTAAATATTTTCTGAGTTTTCTACACGGAGCATACATTTAATATTTTGGAAATAAATTTTAGAAGATTTTTATTTGTTTCTTAGAGCATGCAAGTGAGGGAGGAACAGAGGGAAATGGATAAGTCGACTCCACACTGACTCCCACAACCCAGAGATAAGACCCCAGCCGAAATCAAGAGTTGGACACTTAACTGACTGAGCCACCCAGGAGCCCTTAAAAGATTTTAAAGAGGTGGGGGCTTGGGTGGCTTATTGGGTTAAAGCCTTTGCCTTCGGCCCAGGTCATGATCTCAGGGTCCTGGGATCAAGTCCCGCATCGGGCTCTCTGCTCAGTGAGGAACCTGCTTCCTCCTCTCTCTGCCTGCCTCTCTGCCTACTTGTGATCTCTCTCTCTCTGTGTCAAATAAATAAATAAATAAAATTAAAAAAAAAGATTTTAAAGAGGATAAATTATTCTTGTAACCTCCTTAGTCTAACTGCTTCTGAAGTTCTGAATTTTGCCACACAAATGGCAAAATAGTTGAATTTATATGTACCTAATTGTATCTCTGGAAATTGGATGTTAAAATTCCTGTATTTACAATTGGTTTATTTATTTCTAAATTTTTATTTTTTTAAGTAGGCTCTGTACCCGATGTGGGGCTTTAACTCAGTGACCCTCAGACCAAGATTTGCATGCTCTACCAACTGAGCCAGCTGGGTTTCTCCCCCCAATTTTTTTTAAACATTTGTAGGGGATTATTTGGTTTCGTTTTTTTTTTTTTTTAAAGATTTTATTTATTTATTTGACACAGAGAGATTACAAGTAGGCAGAGAGACAGGCAGAGAGACAAGGAGAGGAGGAAGCAGGCTCCCTGCTGAGCAGAGAGCCCGATGCGGGCCTCGATCCCAGGACCCTGGGATCATGACCTGAGCCGAAAGCAGAGGCTTCAACCCACTGAGCCACCCAGGCGCCCTCGTTTGTTTTTTACAATTGATTTAATACCAAAAGATGGCCATGAAATTGCTTAGCTCATTCCCACAATTGTTTTGTTTTCTGTGGACCCTATCTTCATTCTGATTTTTGACAAACATACAACATTGAACCATTTCAGTTTTTCCTTGCTTTTTTACAGAACTTAAAACATGTTGCCTTTGAAATGTAAACTTTGTTATAGAGGTTTCAAAAAAAATTTTTTTTAAGTTTATTTATGTAAGTAATCTCTATACCCAACGTGGAGCTTGAACTCATGATCCCCAAGATCAACAGTCACATGCTCTTTTGACTGAGCCAGTGAGGCTTCCCAATTTCAAAATGTTTTAATATGAGATTGGCAGAAGTTATCCAGGGTAAGCAAAACAATTGGGCATGTTGGAGGGCTGGGGGTAATTTTTTATTCTCACCCCCAGGCTTTATGTGCTTAGTGCCTATTAGCTTGCTGGATAGTTGAATTGAAAGAGTGATGAGGGTTCTGGCCTTTGGAAATGTTCTTCTGTCATTAGAATTCACCTTGAAACTATAAGACAAGGATGGATGATAAAAAAAATGCATGCTGTGTAAGAGAACACCATATGAAACTGCACCATTGTCTGCCTACTTTGATTGCATGTCTCTCAGCAGCATGAGGGATAATCCTATTTAATAATGTCAACCTCAGAACATTCCTACATTCTCTTAGTGAATCCTTGCAGATCCATCACCCATGATCCACTTAAGTCAGCTAAACCAAGTTAACACCTGTTTTGAGCTACAGATGAGCTTAGCAGGCCCAGATTACTCACTTAAAATCTGGAAGGGTTAAGAAATCTAGATGTGAACTTCAGTGAATAAATTGGTTTCATCCCAATCTTAGAAGTAAAAAATAAAAGGTTTTTAGTTGTGATAAATCATATGTACAAAGGTCATAAGATGTAGATACAGTTTAAGGAGTAGTGATAAACACCACGTACATGTACCCTGTATAATAACCCAGCTTAAGAAATAGAACATTATGGGTACCTTAGAAGCTCTCTGTACAGTAGTGCTCCCTTATCTGCAGTTTCGCTTTCTGTGGTTTCAGTTACCTGCGGTCAACTGCGGTCCGGAAGCAGATGATCCCCCTTCTGACATATCATCAGAAGGACAGTAGTAGCCTAACGCTACATCACAATGCTTACGTCATTCACCTCACTTCTCATCATGTAGGCATTTTCTCATCTCGTATCAGCATAAGAATGAGTATATTACAATAAGTAATGATAATTAATGATAAGTAATAAGAGTACAGTACAATAAGATTTTGAGAGAGGAACCACATTCATGTAACTTTTATTTTACAGTGTATTTAGTTGTGCTATTGTTAATCTTTTACATTACCTATTTATAAATTAAGCTTTATCATAGGTATGTATGTATGTATAGGAGAAATAGTATACCTAGGGTTCTCTACTATCCACTGATTTAGGCATCCACTGGGAGGTCTTGGAACATATCCCACATGGATAAGGGAGACTACTGTATGCCTTTCTTCTAGTCTACTTGTATTAGGGTTCTCCAGAGAAACAGAACCAATAGGGTATGTATATATGTTGAAAGAAATTTGTTATAAGGAATTGGCTCATGTGATTATGAAGTCTGGCAAATTGAAAACTTGCAGGCTGGAGACCCAGGAGAGCCAGTCTTCCAGTTTGAGGCCAAACGCAATCTGTTGTAGAACCAGGAAGAACTGATGTTGCAAATAAAGTGAAGGCAGTCTGCCTGTTTGGTTGGTTAAATTGAGGCCCACACATGTTATGGAGGGCAGTGTGCTTTAGGTAATGTCCACTGACATAAATATTAATCTCATTTAAAACACCCTCACAGAAACACCTAGAATTATGTTTGACCAAACATCTCAGCTCCCTGTGGCCTAGCCAAATTGTCACAAAATTAACCACTATAGTGCCACTTCTCCCTCTAGAGTCAACCATTATCCTCACTTAAAGAATTTTTTTTTAGGATTTATTTATTTGAGAGAGAGGGAGAGGGTGTAAGTGGGAGAGGGAAAGAGTCTCAAGCAGACTCCATCCTAACTGTGGAGCTGGATGTGGCATTCCATCTCATGACCCTGAGATCATAACCTGAGCCACCCAGGCACGCCCGCCCCCCAGATTTTTTTCTTAGAGTGGCAAAATACACATAAAATAAAATTTGCCATCCTAACCATGCTAAAATGTATAGTTCATTAGTGTTGATTATATTTGCCAAAAAATTTCTAGAACTCTTTCCATCTTGTAAAACTGAAACTCTTATGTCCTTTAGATACCTTCCTATTTCCTTCCTCCCCCCTCCCACTGGCCCTTGGCAACCACCATTCTACTTTCTCTCTTTACGAATTAGTCTATTCTAGGTACTTAATATAAGTGGAATCAGGCAGTATTTGTCTTTTTGTGACCAACTTACTTCATTTGGCATGATGTCTTCAACATACATCCATGTTGTAAAGTCAGAACTTTTCATTTTTAAGGTTTTTAAAATATTTTTAATATTCCCTTGTAATGTATATGCCAAATTTTGTTCATCCATTCATGCTTTCATCTGTTGGCTATTGTGAATAATGCTTCAGTGAACATGGTTGATAAGTATCTCTTTGAGACCATGCTTTCAGTTCTTTTGAGTACATACTGAGAAGTGGAATTGCTGGATCATATGGTAATTCTGTTTTTAAGTTTTTTGAGAAGCTGCCATACTGTTTTCTGTAGTGGCTACATCATTTCACATTCCCACTAACAGTGTACAAGATTTCCAATTTCTCCTCATTTATGCCAATACTTATTTTTTGTCTAATAGTAGTCATCCTACCATCCTTCTGAAGTAATATCCTGACCTTTGTATTTGTCACTCTTTTGAATATTTTTATGGTTATTTGCAATTTGTATATGTATCTCTAGCTACATATTATTTCATTGTGAAAAATGGATAATAAGCATACAGCTAGCCAGGGAAGAAAAAGGAAATATTGCCACAGCCGAGTGACAGCACCCAGGAAATGATGAATCAGAATGCCTCTGGCTTTGCCTTTCCTGAATATGTACAGAGCTCCTGGGAATTCAGTGGATAAAAGCATAAGGAAAAGGAAAATTGGTCCTACTATAGAATAACACTATGAGCCAGCGACTGGATGGCCAGTAGTAATGTGGTAAGGGGGACTGCGTCCAAGCTCATCATGGCCTCCCTCTGGCTCTCAGACATTTTGTGGGGTAGAAGATGAGGATACCCACCTATTGTAGGCACCACAGCATGGACAGAGTAGGAATAGATAAACATTTTGCTCAGGCTCATCTGACATTCTCTGGTTTTAAAAAAAAGGTGGTACAATTGCAGAAGCATCTTGGTGGGACCAGCCCTTAATTTTCTTTAGTCAGATTGCTCCAATCTGGACCCATTACCTTGTATTTTCTGATTTCCTGTCACTGTTATCCTGTAATTTCCTTGTTGGGTCTCCTGTTTTCCTATATTTCATTTTTCTTAGCTTCAGTAGCTTCCTGAGAAAAAATCCATAAGAGATAAAAATGTTAAACTTTACTGAGTGCCTGGGTACAGAATTTTAACGGGAATAATTTTTTCCCAAATTTTTGAAGACCGTGTTCCATTGTATTTGTGCTTCCTGTGCTGGTAATGAGAAGTTCAGAGCCATTGTGATCTTTTGTTTTTTATGTTTCTTTCCCCCCTCTGGAAGTTTGTTGAATCTTCTTTTTGTCTTTGGTATTATGAAATTTTATGGTGGCATACTTTGTTGTGGGTCTGTTTCCATCCATATGGCTTAGCACTGAGCCCCTCTGTCTTTAAACTTACATCCTTCACTGTTGCATTGCTGTCTCGTCCCCATTTTCTTATTCATTCTACTTCATGGTTATCATACCTTGTATTTTGATTGTGGTAGGCTGAGTAGTGCCCGGACCCCAAGATGTCCATGTGCTAATCTCCAGAACCTGTGAATGTTACCTTATATGACAAAGAGACTTTGCATATATAATTAAATTAAGAATCATAAGATGAAATTATCCTGAATTGTCCTAGTGAGTCCAGTATTGTCACAGACGTGCTTTTAAGGAGGCAGGAAAACAGAGAAGTAAGACATGTGATAGTGGAAGCAAGAGGTTGGGTTGGAGTGATACAAGGAAGAGATCACAAGCCAAGGAATGCATCAGCCTTCACAAGCTAGAAGGAGCAAGGAAACATTTTCCCCTAGAGCTTCTGGAGGGAAGACCTTGCCAACACCTTGGTTTTGGCTCAGGGAAACCCATTTCAGACTAGTCTCCCAAACTGTAAGATAATAAATTATTAAGACAACAAATCGATGATAATATGTTTACAGCAGCAATAGGAAATAATACAGTTGGCCCTTGAACAGTGTGGGCATTAGAGGTGCTGACCCCCTGTGCAGTTGAAAATCTGTCAAACTTTTGGACTCCCCCCACCCCTCAAAATTGAACTAATAACATATTTTTGATTGGAAGCCTTATTGATAACACAGGCAATTAACACATTTTGTATGTTACATGTATTATACACTGGATTCTTAAAATACAGTAAGCTAGAGTGAACAAATGTTTAGAAATAATAAGGAAAATACATTTACAGGGGTGCCTGGGTGGCTCGGTTGAACGTCTGATTCTTGGTTTTGGCTTAGGTCATGATCTCAAGGTCGTGAGATGGAGCCCTGAATTGGGCTCTGCACTCAGTGTGGAGTCTGCTTCAGATTCTCTCTCCCTCCCGCTTCCTCTCTCTCTCAAATAAATAAAATATTTTTTGTCTATTTTTTAATTTAAAATTTAATTTTATTTAATTTTTAATTTTTAATGTATAATGTATTATTTGTTTCACGGCACAGGTCTGTGAATCATCAGTCTTACACAATTCATAGCACTCAACCATAGCACATACCCTCCCCAATGTACATCACCCAGCCACCCTATCCCTCCCCTCCACCCCCCAGCAACCCTCAATTTATTTCCTGAGATTAAGAGTCTCAAATAAATTCTTAAAAAAAGAAAAAAACCAAATTATTTATAATAATTATATAATTTATAATAATTTATATTTAATAATATAATTTATATTTCTGTAAATATTTAAATAATTTATATTTAATAATAATTTATAGCACTATACTTTAAAACATCCACATGCTTGGGCGCCTGGGTGGCTCAGTGGGTTAAAGCCTCTGCTTTCGGCTCAGGTCATGATCTCAGGGTCCTGGGATCGAGGCCCACATCGGGCTCTCTACTGGGCAGAGAACCTGCTTCCTCCTCTCTCTGTCTGCCTCTCTGCCTACTTGTGATCTCTCTCTCTCTCTGTCAAATAAATAAATAAATAAATAAATAAAATCTTTTTTCTTAAAGATTTTATTTTTTATTTTTTTTAAAATTGATTTTCAACCTTGCCAATTTAATGGTAGTCTCATTTTTTTTTAAAGATTTTATTTATTTAGGGCGCCTGGGTGGCTCAGTGGGTTAAAGCCGCTGCCTTCGGCTCAGGTCATGATCCCAGGGTCCTGGGATCGAGGCCCGCGTCGGGCTCTCTGCTCAGCAGGGAGCCTGCTTCCTCCTCTCTCCTCTCTCTCTGCCTGCCTCTCTGCCTACTTGTAATCTCTCTCTCTGTGTCAAATGAAT
>LNAC01000074.1:3620386-3669490 GCA_002007465.1 Ailurus styani
TTCCTCCTCTCTCCTCTCTCTCTGCCTGCCTCTCTGCCTACTTGTAATCTCTCTCTCTGTGTCAAATGAATAAATAAAAATTAAAAAAAAAAAAAAAGATTTTATTTATTTATTTGACAGAGAGAGATCACAAGTAGGCAGAGAGGCAGGCAGAGAGGAGGAAGCAGGCTCCCTGCCGAGCAGAGAGCCTGATGCGGGCCTCGATCCCAGGACCCTGAGATCATGACCTGAGCTGAAGGCAGAGGCTTTAACCCACTGAGCCACCCAGGCGCCCCTAAATAAATAAAATCTTAAAACATCCACATGCAGTGGACCCATGCAGTTCCAGTCCATGTTCAAGGGTTAATTGTACACTGATCCTCTGACTTTTCTTTCCTATTTTTTAGCTCTTTATCTTTTTATATTCTGGGAGATTGCCCTAACTTTAAAAAAACTTTCCTCAGTTTTTCTACTGTTATTCTTTTTTTGTTGTTGTTACCACCTTAGTTTCCAAGAGCATTTTTTTCCCCTCAGTGTTTCCTTTTTGTTTAAAAAAAAAAAATGCACACACACACATACTGTCATCATGTTTCATGGATGTATGGACTCTAACCTCTCTGAAATATTACTGATAACTTTGTTTTAGTTTCTGGTTTTTTTGGCTGCAAGATCTTTTTTCCTCCAAACTGCTTTTGTTTCTTTGTGCTTGGTCTGTTTTTTTTTCTTTGCTGTCAGAGGCTTTGCTAACTTGTCTGGTAACCTTGGCTGTCTGATCATGATTGGGAGTGAGACACTAAAAGGGTTATTGGGATTGCTGAATATATGCCTGCAGGAGACAGACCTGTGGATTGTAGGATGATAAGCAGCATCCTTAGCCTGTGCTCATCAGGTACCAACCACAGCCCTCTAGTTAAGACAGTCAAAAATGTTTCCAGACATTTCAAATGTTTCCTGGGAGCAAAGTCATCCCAACCAAAAACAACTATTCTAGGACTGTGTGAGTGGTTCCCTTTCATTGGGGAACTCCCACTGTCATTATTTTTAGGTTTGCTTTCCTTTTGGACAGGTCAGATTCCTCAGAAAAGGGTCTTCCTGTCCCTTGTTTGAAGGGCAAAGGTCTCACTCCCTGGGATCTGGTGGTTGGGTGGGAGATGATGCTGGGATCTATGCTGTTAAACTATTTCTGTGGTATGGTAGTTACCATATAAAAAGTGTTGCAACGGGAGGAGTTGGGTAAGCCTGTCAGCACATGGCTGCCCTACCTTTAAGCTACCTTGAGAGGCTGAAGATAGAGGGGCCAGAAGGGAAACCAGCCCTGGGGGCTGGTGGCACTCATAGCACGTAGGGTTTCTCTCACTTTCTACTTCCTACTTATGCTAATTCCGTCTTAGAGATTCCATAATTAGTAATTTTGAGAGCCATTGTTAGAACCAAGTTCACCTTATATATAATAAGCTTCTTAAGATTGTGCAGTTCATCCAGTAGAGACCTAGTCCCAAAATACAGGGTAAGCAGTTTGGGGTTCTTTGCTAGATTATGTGAGAGTTCCCATACAGTTGAAAATTCCTGCGATTAGCATTTAGCTTTCATATGTTCACTTAATCCCCCCATCGCTGTGCAGTACGTCCATCCTTACATTCCTTCCAGTCCGGGATTTATAGAATAAAAGTCCAATAATATGGGCATGTTAGGGAGGGGACCAGGGAAATTCAGAGTAAATTATTTTGGTTCTCAGCTCTCTTACAGCCGTTGGCTATATTTCAGCTTTTTGGGGTGGTTGAATGGTCTACATTAGTCCTCTTTGCCTTCCAGCTTCCAAAATTTTGTCACTGTTTTCTGCTTTCCTGTTCTTCTCGTCCTTGTTATTTTGTCTTTTGTTCAAAAGAATTTTTCACTGGGGTTTTGGGAAGAAACCAAATTCGATACATGTCTTCCATCCACCATCTTAAAATGGAACACCATACTTACATTGATTTTCATAGGCTTGGATCATGAATCTCTTCCTGACCCACTTTATGAGCTGAACATTCTTAAGTTTTCTTCAGCTTAATGCCTTCCATAGCAGATTTTGTAATATCCTGGCTCACTTGAATGGGGCTATTCTTTGCCATTATGTATTTGGGAAAGTTGATTACACTTGGAACATAAGTATCTTAGATGAGATCATCCATCATTTAATACAAATGAAGCACCAAACTAACCATTATATTTTTGGTTATTAATATTGTCTGCATTCACCTAGAAAAAGTGATGCTATTATTAGGCATGACTCCTATTATTTTGGAGTGGTTTTTAGTTGAAAAGATCTAATATTCCTTGAATTTCTGGACCTCTTGTGACAGACTGTCCAGGCTAAGCTTTAAAATTGAGAAGAGGGCGCCTGGGTGGCTCAGTGGGTTAAAGCCTCTGCCTTCGGCTCAGGTCATGATCTCAGGGTCCTGGGATCGAGGCCCGCATCGGGCTCCCTGCTCAGTGGGGAGCCTGCTTCCTCCTCTCTCTCTCTGCCTGCTTCTGCCTACTTGTGATCTTTCTCTGTCAAATAAATAAAATCTTTAAAATAAACAAATAAATAAATAAATAAATAAATAAATAAATAAATAAATAAAATTGAGAAGAATCAGTTCTATTCCTTCCAAAAACAGTTCTTGGGAGATGATTAATTGTCAGCATGGCATATTAACAATGTTAATCTAAAACAAAGGTAACACTTTTCATCCTTTACCCACTGTCCTAGTTAGTGTCCTAGTTAATAATGTCAGCTCCTGGAAGGACACTAGATTCTTTATGTTTCCATTTGTCAGATACAATGTAATTGATTTTAGCAAGCGGTATTTGAGTTTCCATTGCATAAGGTGGTACTAAATGCTATATGATAGTACAATTAATATTAAATCTCTTATATTTGGGTACTTCAGGGATGATCTAGGTATATAAAGATGGTGTAATGATGATCTAGGTATATAAATAGGATGTTATGGCGTACCTGACTAGCTCAGTCAATAGATCTAGCATGTGACTCTTGGGGCCGTGAGTGTAAGCCCCACACTGGGCAGAGAGCTTACTTAAAAAATATAGGATATTACAGTATAGATGGTATATTGATTTTCTGTGTGGCTTTCACACATTACCACCTATGTAGAACCTTGAACACCTCAAATGTATTATCTCATAGTTCTGTAGGTCAAAAGTCTGACACGCTCTCCCCAGGCTAAAAACAAGGTGTTCTCAGGCTATAGTTCTTTCCGTGGAGGCTCTAGGGCAGAATAAGTTTCCTGCTCACCTGGGTTGTTGATAGAACTCAGTCCCTTCGGGCGCCTGGGTGGCTCAGTGGGTTAAAGCCTCTGCTTTCGGCTCAGGTCATGATCTCAGGGTCCTGGGATCGAGGCCCACATCGGGCTCTCTGCTCAGCAGGGAGCCTGCTTCCCCCTCTCTCTCTCTGCCTGCCTCTCTGCCTCCTTGTGATCTCTCTCCCGCTGTGAAATAAAAANCTAGGTATAAATTGAGGGCTCTTCCCAACTTCTGGAGGCCACCACGTTCCTTGATTTGTGGCCCCCTTCCTCCATCTTCAAAGCCTGAAGCAGAGGATTGAGTCTTGAATTTTTCCAACCTTTCTGTCTCATCTCTCACTGACCACAGCTGGGAAAGGTTCTCCAAATTTAAGGAGGCATATGATTAGATTTTAAATTCCCTAATAATTCGGGATAATCTCCCAATCTCAAGGTCGGTGGCCTTAGTCACGTCTACAAAGTCTATTTTACCATTTAAGATTCTGGGGACAAGGGCATGAACATCTGTGGTTGATCATAATCCTGCCTGCCATTAAATGTAGTTCTGTAACTAAAAATGAAATGATTTAGAATTGGCAGCTTGAAAACACAAGTAGAAATGTTCCCTTAAAGTAAATAAGTTCCATCATTTACTTAAGTCTGTTAAAGGAGGTTAGCAGAAACAACCACCTTTTTTTTTTTTAAAGATTTTATGTATGTATTTGACAGAGAGAGAGATCACGAGTAGGCAGAGAGGCAGGCAGAGAGAGAGGAGGAAGCAGGCTCCCCGTTGAGCAGGGAGCCCGATGCGGGCCTCGATCCCAGGACCCTGAGATCATGACCTGAGCCGAAAGCAGAGGCTTTAACCCACTGAGCCACCCAGGTGCCCAACAACCACCTTTTGACAGTATTCCTTCTCCTTAAATTTGCTTATTTTATTTTTGCTGGAATATTTATTTATTTATTTTAAAGATTTTATTTATTTGAGAGAGAGAGCATGAATGGGGGAAGGGGCGGAGGGAGAAGCAGACTCCTAGCTGAGCAGGGAGCCCCACGCAGGGCTCCATCCCAGGACCCCAGGATCATGAGCCAAGCCCAAGGCAGACACTTACCCGACTGAGCCACCCAGGCACCCTGCTGCAATCTTTATTTATAATCTTTGGTTATCTTCATGGAGGGCGCCTGGGTGGCTCAGTTGGTCAGGCAACTGTCTTCGGCTCAGGTCATGATCCCGGAGTCCCAGGATCGAGTCCCACATTGGGCTGCCAGCTCCACTGGGGAGTCTGCTTCTCCCTCTGACCTTCTCCCCTCTCATGCTCTTGCTTTCTCTCTCTCAAATAAATAAATAAAATCTTTAAAAGAAAAAAAAAGATTCTTCATGGGGTATCTGGGTGGCTCAGTTGGATAAACATCTGCCTTCAGTGCAGGTCATGATCCCAGGGTTCTGGGATTGAGCCCCACTTTGGGATCCCTGTTCAGTGGGGAGTCTGCTTCTCCCTCTGCCTCTGTCTGCAGCTCCCCCTGCTTATTGTTCGCTCCAGAGCTCTCTCTCTCTCTCTCTCTCTCTCTCTCTCTCTGTCTCTCAAATAAATAAACAAAATCTTTAAAAAAGAAAGAAAGATTCTTCAGAATAACACAGGCTATCCTTTCGTTCTTTTGTAAATATTGACTGCATCTACTCCCAAAGTGACAGCCATTGCAATGGGGCAGATAAAAATGGTGGGGGCATTTTCTTTTTTCTGTATTCTTAGACACTATCATTTAAAGGAAAGCCAAATTAAAATGGAGATACTGAATAGTTTAGGAGGCAAATGTTGCCTTTCTTTGGTTTTACCCAAAAACTTCAGCGTGTGATCCTAAGACAGACTGGCAATATTGTCTACTATCTTTTATCATGCTCCAAAAAGCAGTTGATTATCTTGGAAGGGCTTCAAAAGCAATTAAGAAAATCCCTTATGTCAAGTTACATTTCAGACAGGACAAATTAGATGTATGGGGAAATGTCCTGATAAAGTACTTCAGAAATAATGAATCTGTGTACAATTTGTAATTGCTCCTGCAAAAAATTTACAACATAAAAGAGGCTGTTAACCTGAGACTGAAGCTCAGAGATGTATTTTTTTTTCATTACAAATGCAAATGCCTTATGAAATTGAGCCCAGAGCATTTTAAAATGTCCAAAATGTAATTTAAAACATTGTTTATTACATCTCTGGTCTCTTCACTGCATCACAAGCTGCTTTGTAACTGCTGATTTTTAAGGCAGCAGGTCTGCAATGAAAAAACAGCCAATTCAAGTCACTAATGTAGCACAGGCCCTAAAGGGCCACAATAAAGGGTCACCAGAATAAAGGGTCAGGGTTATTTAGCACCAGTGCCACAGAAGGGTGGTAATGGATGGTGACTGAAAAGACATTTAGTTACATGTCTGCGAGATTGTTGCATTTGGTTTCTACTTTATGCATTAAAGATAGACAGGTGATCTTCAATCTGCATAACCCTATTCCTGTGACTAAAGACCAGCTCCATGGATGACCAATAAGGAGTTAGTAGGGTGAGAGGTTGGTGGGGTGGGTGCTGGAGGCTAGGGATACTCAGTAAGAAATAGGTATCATCTAGATAGAGTACTTTTCTCACGGTGCTGAGAAATTCAAACGCAATTTCCTTCCCTTATGAACTGCTATTCCCCTCCGAGTAAAATTATTTCAACTCTTCCAAACTACTTGGATTTTATCCTCAATTTCCTAACTTTTGAAGTATGAGTCTGCCCATTGCTAATTTTTCCCCAGTGATAAACATTAGCAAGTGGGAAGTTATTCTAGGGTTATTATACAATATTTATAGACCACTTTTTATTTGCGAAGTGTTTGAAGGTCTCTTAAATATGAACTGTTTCCAAATAACCTTGGGCTCATTTTTCATCTTGATCCAAATCCCATGGAAGCAAACCAATCATGAAGCTCTCTAAAAAGTCATTGGGAGCCCCAGGCTCAGAACCCAGCTGTGGAGCACGAACTGTTAGGTTCTGTGCTGCTGGAAGCTGTGAGTAACTGAGCCACAGGGACTGATCCTCATTTAGGAATCAAAGTTGGTGCTTTGTTTCTGGAAGCCTTTGCCTGAGCTGAGGAAGGTGGACTAAATCCCTCATAGGAGTTCAAATTGTATAGACTTTACTCTATGCACAATTGCTTTTGAGATTGTTCAACAAAGTGATGTCTCTTCTGTTTAAAGAACAGAGAACAGGAACAACAAACCAATGAAAAACAAACTTCAGGGTATTCCAATCAGCAGGATGACTCTGATTTCTAAGTTTGTCTTCATTAATGTTCTATTCCAATTTCATCAGTTCATGTTTTCTCCTGGTGAGCTTTTCCCCACTCCTATCCATCCTCAAATACCATCACAGGTTCATACCTCATTATTTCTTATTTTGATCTGCCTTCTCCTGATTTACAACTTGATCATGTTAATTTCCATCTCTCCTCAAAGTATGTATGTCCTGATTCTCTCTAGAGTTAGCATTTGACATAATAACAGTAATAATGTTTGGCGAGTACAGAAAAGTATAAATCTGTTTATGCTCAAAATAACCCTCTGGGGTATTGACTTCTTGTGCTCATTTTATCCATGGAGGAATAGGAGACACAATGAGGCAAAGCATGTTGCTGAGGCCTTACACCTGGCAGTTGGTAGAGTCAGGGTTCATGTCCAGGTGATCTGGCCCCAGAGCCCATACCGTTCACCTTTGCTTTTCATCGGCTCTTAAAGTGGGGAGAACATCAACTTTAGGTAAGATAGACCTGGGCTTAAAGGCAGATCCTGATATCTGTGCTGGCTGTTTTGCCTTGGGAAAATGAAGTAACTTCTCTGAGCTTTAGTTTCTTCAGCAATAAGTATCTATTTGTGTGCAAAACCCAGATCATCCTTATAAGCTTCCATGGCCACAGTAGGTGCTTGAGAGTGTTAAAGTATAGCTAACCCTTTCTTTCCCTCAGTGTTCTCTCCATGTAATTTGCAAATGATACTGGTTGAATTCTGTGTATTGCTGGGGAAATGGTTCAATATGTTTCCTCTCTCTGAGGTAACCTCACGCATCCCGACTTCAGACTGGTATAGACTTTTCACCCCTTCAGTCCACTTAGGCAAGGACATCTCTGAAGTTGTGCAAACTTACATGTCCTGAGGTGTATTGGTTTTTGATCTGAAACGTTAATATTTCACATTACATGTGCTCTTGGATATGATCTTCAGAAAATGTTTTGAATGAAGAAATGAAGTGGAGCAGCAACCACCTGCCTGTGGGTTTCTGTCATATCAGGAAGAGCTGATGGGCTCGTCTAGTGCCCCAAGAATGGCAATGACCCATGGCAAATGCTTCAGCAGCAGTCAGCATATTCCCTGGCCATGGGGCCAGCTGTTTCGAACTGTACACTGTGTGGTGGGAAGTTCCCTCTCCAAGCTGGACCCTTTCTGGGAACCACACGGGCTATTAATTTTACAATGGCAAATATAACTGCAGATGTCTGTGTGCGAGACTGGGTTGCAGAATACACCTGATGAGTCATCCAGTTTCTGGGGACAAAATAGAAAGTTTTGTCTTTTCTGTGACTTGCCACAATAGCAAGTAGAATGCATAGGCTCTTGCCAAATCAGTTATGTTTATTTTTATGAGAAAAGAATATGAGGTGGTTGTATTGTATTCAGGTACTTCCTCAAATAAGCCCTCACATTGTTTTCTTTATTGGTGTGGACGGATCTCTCTCTCTGTACCTCTTTCTTTACTTGGCTTTACCATATGTAAATCTGATCATGTTAATCCCCAGCCATTTATTCAGTACTATGTAATCTCCTGTGCGTATGGGAATATCAAGAGGAATAAGGCATAATTCTTGACCTAAAGCATCTTGAAATCTAATAAGAGCTAAGTATCAAACATGTAAAGACGCTACACAAGCATGTTAATATTTCTGGAACAACAGCTATTTGTAAACTACCAATTATTTAGGTCTCCTTCCAGAGCTAGCCCATGCATTGATTAAGCATATATTTATATACATCTTTTTAAAAAATGTAGTTAAAAGTATGCTGCAATCCTCTTAGTTTTCTTTTTTTTTTTTTTTAAGATTTCATTTATTTATTTCACAGAGGGAGAGAGATCACAAGGAGGCAGAGAGGCAGGCATAGAGAGAGAGGGGGAAGCAGGCTCCCCACTGAGCAGGGAGCCCGATGCGGGCTTCGATCCCAGGACCCTGAGATCATGACCTGAGCCGAAAGCAGAGGCATTAACCCACTGAGCCACCCAGGCGCCCAGTTTTCTTTTTTTAAAATATTTTATTTATTTGACAGAGAGAGAGAGATTACAAGTAGGCAGAGAGGCAGGCAGAGAGGAGGAAGCAGGCTCCCTGCTGAGCAGGGAGCCCGCTGCGGGGTTCAATCCCAGGACCCTGAGATCATGACCTGAGCCGAAGGCAGAGGGTTTAACCCACTGAGCCACCCAATCCTCTTAGTTTTCTGGCTGTTTTTTCACTGGACAATATATATTCTAGGTCATTTCATAACTACACACACATATATATAGATACATATATATGCTGCACTGTCTTTGATAGCTTCATGGTATCCCATTACATGGAAACCAGCTCTTTTCTTTTATTATTGCCTTATTGTTTTTAAACTCCAAACATGCACATCAAACTTGCCCACTCACCTGAGTCTTGGATTTAAATGAATTTTAATTGATTGCAAAAAGTCTGCTCTTTTTTTTTAATTCAATTAGCCAACATATAATACATCATTAGTTTTTGATGTAGTGTTCAAAAAAGTCTGCTCTTAATGGGAAAAAAAATTAGATACAGAAATTTGTAACTTCATTAAAACAAATTTATATCCTTATTTTGAGGGTGATGACATTTATTTGGATTTATGTTCTGGCTTATTTGCTTAAGAAAAACAGCCTCATAAAATCATAGTCCTATCAACATACCAGACAGATGTTAAGAAAATGTTGAAGGGGTTCTGTGTATGGGGAAATTGTCAGAGGAATTTTTAATAAAGCAGCACCCTCATGTATCATGGTCACCAGTAACAGTGGATGTATTTCCTACCCCACTGCTTTACCCATATTTCAAAGTGGGGCTTCAGCTTCCTCAATCACTGTAGGTTTTAAATTTTATTTTATTGTGGCAAGAACACTTAGCATGAGATCTACCTTCTTGATAAGGTTTTAAGTGTACAATACATTATTGTTAATGTTGCACAATGGGTGTATAGCAGATCTCTAGAACGTACTGATTTTCATAATTGAGACTTTATGCCTATTGATTAGCAATTCCCCATTCCCATTGCACCCTCTCATTCCCAGTCCCCAGCACCCACCATTTTACTCTGCTTCTAGGAGTTTGACTATTTTAGATACCTCATACAAGTGGAATCATGCAGTATTTGTCCTGTGACTGGCTTATTTTACTTAGCATAATGTCTTTAAGGTTCATCTGTTTCATATTGCAGGATTTCCTTCTTTTATTTATTTATTTATTTATTTATTTATTTATTTATTTATTTATTTATTTATTTATAAAGGAGATAGGCTACTGAAAGGCTGAAAAGAGAATTCAGAGGAGGGAGGGAATGATCCCTCCAAAGGGCAAAAAGGGATATTCTTCACCCTTTTGGGCAAGAGAGATCTGGCATGGGGGTTAATGCCAGATCTCTTGCACCCATTGTGCAACATTAACCCCTTGGGGGTTCGGGTCCTCACTGAGAAGTAACCTTGGCTGGAGGTTCTCAGTTTCCCAAGGAGTCCTGGAGTCAATCCACTGGGGGGAGTCCTGAGAAATTCCCGGAGAATCCAGGGAGAGCCCCAGGCTGGCAAAGGCTCCCAGTGTGGAGTCCACCGAATTGGGGCACGGGGAGCCCACAAAGGCTCCCGTACAGACCACCAAGTGTGATGTCTCTCCTGATCATATGGGGGGCCACCAAATGTGGGGTTAGCAATTGGTTAGAAACTGGTAGTGTGGGCAGTGAAAGAATTCACCCAAGGCAGAACAAAAGAAGTAGACGTTTACTGAATACATAGCAAGGAAGCCGCCGCCAGGACAGCAGAGACTGCCCCTCCTTTTTTAAATCTAAATACTGTTCTATGGCGTGTATATGCCACATATTCTTTATTTATCCATTCATGGGAACTTAGGATAAGTCCATATCTTGCCTATTGTGGATAATGCTTCATTGAATATGGGGGTGCAGATAATCTCTTCCAGTTCCTCATTTCATTCTTATGGATAAATCCATTAATTTTTGGAGGAATCTCCATACTCTTTTGCATAGTGACTATACCATTTTACATTCTAACAACAATGTTCTAATTTCTCTACATCCTTGCCAACATTTACTTTTGTTAGTCTGATGGTCACCCTACCAGGTGGGAGGTGATCTCATTATGGTTTTGATTTGCATTTCTCTGGTTATTAGTGACATTGAGCATCTTTTCACATTCCTATTGGCTATTTCTTTGGAGAAATGATCGTGTAAGTTTTAGCCCATTTTTAAGTGGGGTTATTAGTTTTTTTTTGCTTTTGAGTTGTATGAGCTCCTTATATATTTTGGAAGTGAAATCCTTATCTGGCATGTAGCATACAAATATTTTCTCCCATTCTGTAGTCTGCCTTTTCACTCTCTTGTTTCTTTTTCCTCACTCTAGTTTTTGCTGTTGTTATTTTTTGTTTACTTGTTTGTTTTAGGACAACATAAAAGGAGATAAAACATTCTCAGCAAATTTTAGTTGGTAATTTTTACATTTTTTCATTAATAATTGATGTTTATAATTTAGAAATCCTAAGATGCCGGTATTTATTTTTTATGGGAAAGACTTTTTTTTAAGATTTTATTTATTCGTCAGAGAGAGAGTACAAGCAGGGGGAGCAGCAGACAGAGGCAGAGGGAGAAGCAGGCTCCCCGCTGAGAAGGGATCCCGACGTGGGACTCGATCCCAGGACCCTGGGATCACAACCCGAGCTGAAGGCAGACGCTTAACTCACTGAGCCACCCAGGTGTCCCGATGCCAGTATTATTGTTGAAGAAAGATGAAATTCATGCTAGTTTTTCCCCTATATATATTTTCTATATATTCCCTTTATTTTTACCTATATTTTATTCTAAATTTTTCTTGTGCACTTACTGTTGTGCTCAGTGCTTTACGTGCATTATGTTATTGAATTCTCACATCACGTGAGGTATGTATTACTCCATTTTACAGATGAGAAAAGCTCAAGGAGACTAAGTAACTCACCCAAGATCATAGAGCAGGTGGCATAGTTGGAATTGAGGTCTACTTGTATCCAAAGGCTTAGTATTTATGTTCTGTCACACTACCTCTGTATCTTTGAAAACTGTGGATCTAAATGTCATGTACTGGGCGCCTGGGTGGCTCAGTGGGTTAAAGCCGCTGCCTTCGGCTCAGGTCATGATCCCAGGGTCCTGGGATCGAGGCCCACATCGGGCTATCTGCTCAGCAGGGAGCCTGCTTCCTCCTCTCTCCTCTCTCTCTGCCTGCCTCTCTGCCTACTTGTAATCTCTCTCTGTGTCAAATGAATAAATAAAAAAAAAAACTTTAAAAAAAAAAATAAATAAATGTCATGTACACAAAAGCAATTGTATATGTGCACACCTACCCACATTAACTGGAATAGTATTTAGCCATTCCAGGTAGCTTTTTGTTGTAGATAGATAGAGGGCTTAGACCCTCACAGTGTAACATTATACTCCTCTTTTCACTTTGAACATCTTTGGCCAGCACTGCCAATAGATAACCAGTTTGATTTATATGAATTTTTTCTCATCTCAGATTTGCCTGTTTGGAGATGGAAGTGATGAAATGAGGCAGAAGAGTGAGTTGATGGAAAAGGCTTTGCTACAATAGTCACTATGTGCTGCTAAGCAAAGAGCTTTGTAGTTGTAGTGTGTGGTGGAAGCCTATCTGTATCATATCAGACTCTGCCTTTCTTGGGGAAAACCCATTGCATGTGGTTCTCATGAGACTAGACTCCTTCCTCCTTCCTGGTTGTCAAGGAGTGGTCATTTGATCAGTATTCTAGGCAGAGTACCCCATTTCCTTGGCCAAAGGGATTGGATCAGAAATGGGCATATGACCCAGTTTGTGTTATTTTAACCTCTTTGTGGGATTTGTGCTGTGACTATCAAGAGTTTTCTCTTTTTTCCTGGAAAAATGGTTGTGAGGGTAAAGATTAGTGGCTAGCTCAGCCACCATGGGTAGGCCACAGTGTAATTATGAATGAAGCTGAGAAAAGCTGAGCCAAAAGTTTGAGAGAAATATTGGAATCCCAGTTCTGTGGGTTTTTTTTTTTTTTTTTTTAGATTTTATTTATTTATTTTGACAGAGAGAGATCACAAGTAGGCAGAGAGGCAGGCAGAGGGAGAGTGGGGAGGGGGAAGCAGGCTCCCCGCTAAGCAGAGAGCCCCATGTGGGGCTTGATCCCAGAACCCTGTGATCATGACCTGAGCCGAAGGCAGAGGCTTAACTCACTGAGCCACCCAGGCTCCCCTGTGGTATTTTTTCTTATCAAAAATGTATAACCTGGGGTGCCTGGGTGGCTCAGTGGGTTAAAGCCTCTGCATCCAGCTCAGATCATGATCTCAGGGTCCTGGGATCGAGCTCCACATCGGGCTCTGCTCAGCGGGGAGCCTGCTTCCCCCAACCCCCTCTCCCTCTGCCTGCCTCTCTGCCTACTTGTGAGCTCTCTCTCTCTGTGAAATAAATAAATAAAATCTTTAAAAAAAAATGTATAACCTGAATCTAAATCATGAGAAATTCTGAGACAAACTCAAATTGAGGAACTTATTTAAAATACCTGGCTAGGGCGCCTGGGTGGCTCAGTGGGTTAAAGCCTCTGCTTTCGGCTCAGGTCATGGTCTCAGCATCCTGGGATCGAGGCCCGCATCGGGCTCTCTGCTCAGCAGGGAGCCTGCTTCCTCCTCTCCCTGTCTCTCTGCCTGCCTCTCTGCCTACTTGTAGTCTCTCTCTCTCTGTGTCAAATAAAATAAATAAAATCTTTAAAAAAATAAAATAAAATAAAATACCTGGCTAAAAAAATAAAATAAAATAAAAAAATAAAATAAAATAACTGGCTAGTATTCTTCAAGCTTGTCAAAGTCAAGAAGGATAAAGAAAGACTGAGGAACTTCCCTAGATTGGTGGGCATCAAGGAGATAAGAAGCTTCAAAGCAACGTGGGATCCTGGACCAGAAAAAGTTGTCAAAATTTGTATCAGGTTTGTAAATTAAAGTATTTTTATCAGTATTCATTTCCTGGTTTTAATAGTTTATGGCAGGGGTGCCTGGGTGGCTCAGTCTGTTAAGCATCTGCCTTCAGCTCAGGTTATGATCTCCAGGTCCTGGGATGGAGCCCCACAGCAGGGTCCCTGCTCAGCGGGAGCCTGCTTCTCCCTCTCCCTCTACCCCACCAACCCCCACTCGTGCATGCTTTTTCTCTCTTTCTCAAATAAATAAATAAAATCTTTAAAAAAATAGTTTATGGCAGTTAATTTGTTTATCTTTGGGGAAGCTGGGTGAAGGGTATATGGAAATTGAGTAATGTTTTTGTAATTCAGAAATCTAAAATTATTCTAAATAGAAGTTATTTCCCCTCTTTTGTTGTCATTTTAAGTTATTTTATGTTAAGTTTCTCTCATCTGAAACCCAAAATGCTGTAATTTATTTTTTTTATTTTTTTTATTTTTTTTATTTTTTTAAAGATTTTATTTATTTATTTATTTATTTATTTATTTTTTATTTTTTTTAAAAGATTTTTATTTATTTATTTGACACAGAGAGAGAGAGATTACAAGTAGGCAGAGAGGCAGGCAGAGAGACAGGGAGAGGAGGAAGCAGGCTCCCTGCTGAGCAGAGAGCCCGATGCGGGCCTCGATCCCAGGACGCTGAGATCATGACCTGAGCCGAAAGCAGAGGCTTTAACCCACTGAGCCACCCAGGCGCCCTAGCCAGGTATTTTAAATAAGTTCCTCAATTTGAGTTTGTCTCAGAATTTCTCATGATTTAGATTCAGGTTATACATTTTTTTTTAAAGATTTTATTTATTTATTTCACAGAGAGAGAGAGCTCACAAGTAGGCAGAGAGGCAGNGTAATTTAATAAAATATACTTATTTTGTTGAATTTTCACAACAGTCCCATAAAGCTTTAGATAGTTTAATTTCCCCGACATCACATAGTAAATGACAGAGCCAGGATTTGAATCTACATCTGCTTGACTTCAAAATTTTATGCATATTGTAAAAAATAACCAACTGGATAAGCAATCCAGCTTATGTGAAAATTTACTATATATTCAAAAACTCTACCTTTTTCCAGAGACTTGAAGGAGAATGTTTGAGATTTGAGTACAGGTTAGGAGAAATATTAGCAAAATATTAGAAAATATTTCGGTGTTTGTGTTTTATAAGCATAAAAACTAAAACTGTCTAATTATGTGTTACAAGAGGGCATACCAATTAGCCTCAATATGGACTTCCTCTGAAAATAATTAACATTTGACAAACAGTATGATCTAATAAGCCAGATGACTACGGCATTTTTCCAGTGGGATACATACTTGATTTAAGCCTTTGATGAACTGTTTTTTTTTTTATGGGAGTAGTTTAAATTTAAGAAAAAGCAAACAGTAGGGCATGTTAAAATATCTATTAACTAAACACCCTGAAAGGGTATAAAATGCCTCCAGCTGCCAAAAAACAATTAGGCTGCAAATATGCCTTTGGTTACCTAACTACACATTCCCTAAACATTTAGTTCTAATTAATTTTCTTCATTACACAACAATGCCTCTCCTAATTACACTAGAGAAATTCTATAAACCTACTAGCTATTCGAAGTCTTTATTGCAGAAATAATTCTGGTAGGCCCCTGTTAGAAGCAAATCCTCACTCTCTAATTTATACATACCTCATCTCAGCGGACATGGGCTACTTAGTAAACCCTTGACAGCCTGGCAAACTAATCCTGTATGTGACCATTTTTCAAATTAGTAATTTTAGCATGATGGAACATCAAGGCTGAATAATTTAAAACATACCAAGGTAAAGGTGAAAAGTACAAACACAAGAACCGTGTAGCATCTGAAATCATACGCATGTTGCCAAAGCTTGTGATCCCTGGATCAGCAAGAGAGGCTGACTCAGAGGAACAAAATGCCTGTGCTTTCAGTGAACTTGTAAGTACAAAGGGTAGGTGGTGGCAGTCTTCAGGCCCCAGAAACAATACAGCGAGTATAGTCAGTGGAAAGGACTGAATGGGTCATAGAATCATGGACTTTTAAGGGTAGGCAAAGGCTCTAAACTCCTCACTCAGTAAACAAGGACATCAAGGCCCATTGAAGTGACATGGGCTGGTACCACTCTCCAAGGTCCTGACAGAGCTGGCTACACAACACAGTGTCACTCGAGAGAGGGTTAGTACACTTTATTGGAGCCTATTAGCTGTTTGAAAGTTGGGGCAAAGCAGAGTTTGATTCTTACAAAGCTATTTTTGGCTTCTTTTCCCAGCCACATAAAAATTGGTGACTTAATTTTTTTGGAGGATGGCATGTAGGCCAGTTAGTACACATGCTTCCTCAGTATTCAAAACTCAAAGACAATGGATGGTGGTTTAGCAGCTTCCCCTCCTGTGGTTGGAGTGCTGATTAACGAACCATTTCAGCCGAGGCCTAGGGACCTGCTTCTGACTTTTTTTTTTTTTTTTTTTGGTACATAAGAATTTTCTCTCATGACATTAGATGAAAAGTTACCTAGAGATTTGCTACTCAAAGTGTGATCTGTGTGTTAACCAGCGGCATCAACATCCCTTCCCAAACCTTTTGAAACAGAATTTGCATTTTAACAAGCTCCCCAGATAATTCATGTGCTCACTGAAGTTTGAGCAGCACAGGTCTAAAGCGGTAATCCTCAAATGTTAACATACCTCATCTGGAGGGTATTCTGTCCCCAGAGTTTCTGTTTCAGTAGGTCTGGGCTGAGGCCTAGAATTGGCATCCCTAACAAGAGTATCAGGAGACTTCTGAGACAAAAGCTTGGATTCTGGCATAGACTCTCTGCTTTGCCAGATCTTTGGGGGTTTTAGAGATTCAGTTGCTGGAGTTTTTGGTAGCCAAGGGCTCTTTATTGTTCATGAAGTATGGATTTACACAGTCCTTTTGGTGACTGGAAATCCTACACATTTGAAGATAGCAGTAAGTCAGTGGTTTTAGAGGTAGTTTGTTAACAATGCAGATTCCTGATCCCCATCCCCAGCCCCTCGCCCACCCCCTCCCCAATTAGTGGGCCCTGGATGAGGTCCAGACATATGCATTTTTAATAAACATCCATCCGATTCTGAGACAGGTGGTCAAACAACACACTCCGAGAAACATTGATTTAAATGCTGAACATCTTAAGGAAGAAGCAGGATTTGTGCCCTCTCAGCAGCAGGATTTCAACATTCTCCCAGTGTGGGCAGCAAGTGCTTCTCATAATTTAGCAGTTGAAGCAGTTCCAGGAAATCAGTCCACTTAGCCTTTCCCTCATGGAAGCCCCAGTAGAACTTGCTCACTCCTCCTTTCTTAATTATGTCTGGCCAGCAGTGAGCTGTGTTCTTTAATCTACTTATCCATCTTACAACTGCAATTAATCAGGTGCAGCCATCCATCTGGTTAATATGAGGACAAGCTGTTAATTTGTGAATGAAGATAAAGGTCTAAAGACAACAAACAAACCTAGCAAGGAGCCCTGGAAGATAATATTTACTCCAATCTTTGCAAAGCAGGGTGAAGGAACAGGGGAATTCATGTGTTATAATAAAAGAGGGAAATGCTTTTTTGGTGGAGGAAGTGAATGTAGAATTTAGGCACCTCTGGGTACCCATGTGGCTTTTCTCCAGGTCATCTCTGAACTTAGAATCTTTAGCTGTAATATAGGAAAATAATAGGACTTAATCTTCATCTCAGGGAAGTGAGGAGACTCCCCTGAGATCAAGTGAGACAAAACACTTTGTAAAGTGCAGCAGAAATATTTTTGGTCATTTCTGTGTATTTGTTTTACTTATTTCATAGATAGATGGGAATCTCTTTTCATGAACATCTGACACTTTCTGAGCTTTCTAGCAAGGAGATTGTGCACGTTGATCACATGGTAGCTTTACTATTTTATAGTCTTCAAGTTTTTGTTTTGTTTTGTTTTTTGGTTTCTAAAATCCACAGAACAGATTACCCCATCCTTTCCAACCCCAGTCTTAAATTTAAGTGCACATATCAGTGTGTTATGGACAAATGTATCCTCTTCAAATTACCTTGTTGAAACCCTAATACTCCGTGTGATGGAATTGAAGGTGGGGCCTTTGAGAGGTAACTAAATTAAGATTATATATTGAGGTGGGACCCTGGTAATGGGAATAGTGCCTTTATAAGAAGAGGAAGAGACCGAGCACCTAGGAAAGGCTGTGTGAACACACAGCAAGAAGACACCTTTCTTCAAACCTGGAAGAGTGTCCTTACCAAGAACTGAATCTGTCAGCATCTTGATATCGGACGGACATCGTAGCCTCCAGAACTGTGAGAAATAAATATTTGTTGTTTAAGCACCCACCCACGTCCCCTTCAGTTTATGGTATTTTGTTATAGCAACTCATTTTTAAAAATATTTTATTTTTTTATTTGAGAGAAAGTGAGAGAGAGCATAAGCAGCAGAGGGAGAGGAAGAAGAGGGAGAAACAGGCTCCCCACTGAGCAGGGAGCCCAATGCAGGACTCGATCCCAGCACCCTGGGATTATGACCTGAGCCCAAGGCAGATGCTTAACGGGCACAGCCACCCAGGCTCCCCCCAAAATTTGCATTTTTGACAAGATCGCTTTCTTTTTTAATTCTGCAGGGTTGTGGACTGCATTTTAAGGACAACTGCATTAAAACAACATTTCCCGTCATTACAAAATGTAAGCTTTCTTGACTTCAAAAAGTTTATGTTCTCTACCTCACATTCCTGTTCCTGGTCTCCAATTTAAAAGGAAGCATACTCCAGATTTAGAACTAAATGAGGTGTAGAGAAAATATACACCTAATGACCTTGAATGCACTTTTGTCAACAACACTGCGCTAAGCACAATTTCTTTCTTTCCATGTCATTAAAAATATTTTGAAAGCCTTTCAACTACCCCAGGAGTTTACGATCAAGCTGGGGAGACCAAATATACCCTGCAAAACACTGTGCGAATAATTACTGAGCAAAATAAACTATAAATGCAAAACAGCATTGACTAAAGTCCCCAGGAGAGAGCACTGTCACATTCCTAAAAGGAGAAATTGAGATCTAAATCCCAAATGCTCAGAAAATCTACTTTTCACTTCAACTTGTTTACAGCTAGCTAGAGGCAAACCTCTTGACTTCAGTTCAGTCACTGATGGGGTAAAACTTTGAAGTGCTTCCATTGGCCTGACGGTCTGCCCCATGTCATTAGATACAGTCTGAGGGCAAGGTCTCTCCAAGTGTGATCTGTGGGCCACCGGCAGCAGAATTGCCTTAGAAATCTATTCAATGTACGCATTAAAAATGACCTACCGAAAAAACCCTTGGAAGCCAGGTTGTGGAAACTGGTCATTTTACCTAGCTCCCCAGATAACTCTTATGTTTAGTTTGAGGGGACGTCCTCCAGGAACTTCTCCCCAGACCCAGTGCATCTGACTTCAGGATTACCACTTTGTTCTTGAGACAATGCTACTCGGCAGGCATTAGTAAGCCTGCAGCTGTCAGGAGATGATGAGTTTTCAGTTTGAGTCTTAGTTTCTGGGTAGATTCAGATAGGACAGGAACCACCCCTTTGCACCCACAAGAAGCACAGAGATCTGTGATGGACAAATGGGGAGGTGAAATTCTGCTCCATAGACAAGAAATCCAAAGAGAGAGAAAAGGATCCAGGTCTGAGGATAGTTGGAAGGACCACCTAGCTGTGGGGTGGGTCCCAGGGAATTTGGCTGATTAGGTTGGGAGTGTGACTTAAACCCTGATGGGTGTTGTTTGTTTGTTGTGATGCAAGTGCCTGATTTCAGCTTTGATTGCCCAGTCATCCATTTCAAAGAGGCGTCCATTTCAAAGGCGGCTATTTCTCAGAAGCATAGCCAGTCGCGTGATTCTGATTCCATAAAGAGCCAGGCCACCTCTGCACCCTAGGTACCTCGGCTTTAGAGATCTTGGTTGATATTGGTGACTGACCATTTGGGCCACTTGTCTTTTCCCTTCCCTGCACTTTACACTCTCCCTGTTATGTTTTAAATTCTCCAATAAAGAGACAGGCGGTGAAACCCTAGGCCCCCACCTTCAACCCCCATAAAAACAGAATATTTGGCACTCTCCTGTGCTCACTCTCTCTCCCTCCTTCTCTTCCACTCCTCCCAGAGACCTTGCTGTGTGGCTCCAGGCGTGCTGTGTAATTTCCAGGTCTTGTAAATAATAAACCTTTATTTTTTCAAAGTTTCCGGATGGTTGTTGCTGAAGGGCGTCTTGCTATCATAATAAGAACCACAAGGGTCAGTCCAGTGGTAACATTGGTTTGGAAAGGTGTCTGTGGGAAGCTCACTGGAGCCCAGGTGTGTGCCCCCAGGCGTTTCTAGCATTACTATTGATAGGCTGAGACCAGCACAAAACAGAGGTAGACTTATTTTTGTTTGTTTTCTTAAAGAGTCCTATTTCTAAAAAGAAAACTGCTTTCATTTACCCATGCTGTCTCCAAAGGGTAGATGACAGCAATATGAGGGCAGTAAATTTAGTCCTGTGATCTATTTATGAGCTTCAGACTGAGGCAAAGTCTTCTTGAATGCCACTGAGCAATTTTTCTTTTCTTTTGTTTTTTTTGAGCAATGTCTAATTATGAATGAATACATATCTGTTGCGGACATCTGTAAAAGCAGCAATAAATGCAAAGAAATCTAATCCTACCAAATAAATCTAATGATTACTGAGTATAAAGTGGTGTGGGATTTCAGATTATAAAATAAATGGAACCACGCTATGCATTTGCTACCTGCCATCTTCACCTAGTATAAATACTGTTACCGTTTTTCCCCTTTAAAATATATTCTGTGCTCTGATTTTTAAAATGGCTACGTAGTTCCCCACTGTATTGATACTATGGTTTATAAACATAGTCATTGATTATGGAATGCATTGTCCTTGGATAGTTCCCAACAAGAGCTCCCTATTTTAGACCAGATGGCTTCTCCTAGCTGTTGCCTAATGATTAAGGGGTATTGTTCTGATTATAGTAGTTGTTCCATTTCTCTCCCTTTAGATCACTTAAGTTCTCATTTCATCCTTAAGGGCTTTCTGAAAACAACTGTAGCAGTCTCAACCCCTTGTATTTCATTCATTAATTTATTTATTCATCAAATATTGAAGAAATAGAGGTGACAGATACAAACCTTGCCTTTGATAGCTTTGACTCTGGTTTGAGCTCCAAAGCAATATACGAGTAAAAAGAAATATAATGCCAAATAGTGAGAAGAACCACTTAAATCAGTCTGGATTTATTGCTCTTAATTGGAAGGACATCTGTTATACTACAAACATTACTGTCAGCAAAATCAGGGGCAGGCTGAGGTCACAGTGCGTCAAGGGGAGGAGATCAAGGACCCCCTCTCCTCCAATATACGTACACTTCTCGCTCTGTCACTGATGGTATTCCTGGTTTCCCCTTTTACGTACCATGTAACGACATGATCCGATTATTAGCTCAGTGGATGACAATTTTTTAAATTAGGTGGTGAACACCAGGCCTCCTTTCTGAAGTAGGTCATTTTATTTATAATGGTCTTGCCTTTGGCTTGCTGCCTGCTGTTTTCGTGGTTTTTCTTTTGTTGTTCTTCTTTCTTTCTTTCTTTCAATCAATAAAGGATTCAGACTGGATGGACAATGTTGGGAGTCTAGTTTCTTTTTTAAAGTTGAACAGAATGTTATTTATTGCCAATTTCTGGGGTCAAGCAAATCAATAAAGGAGGCCAACAAAAGCGTGTCCTTCAGAAGTCACCAGCTCACTGAACGTGTATTGTGGCAAAAGCTGGACTTTTGAATCTTAAGAAAAAGGGATGGATCTCAATACTATCTGACTTCTCCGTCAGACCGCAGATGAAGAGAAACCTGTCCAAAAAGTTGTTATAATTCTTCATTGAGCTTTCAGATGTCTGCTCATAGATGAGCTTCTAATTAACTAAAATCTGGCTCACATGAGGTCACTAAAAATCTGACACTTTTTCAGAAGTAAATTTTAGAGTGACCTTCTGGTCATTTTAGAGAGCGTTGAAGCATAAAAGCATTTTGCTTTCCAATGGAAGTTCTTTTCTGTTAGTGTCAGAGATAAAATCTCCATGATCCCTTCTGTGTTTCTAAGCATCACAGCTAAACAACTTAAAGAAATTTCCCATCATTTTTCTCTAATTTAAACCTAAGCAGGCTTGAAGGGAGCAATAATGATATCTAGAATGGCTTCGTGTAGACCTCAATGGCTTTTGCATATTTTCGTTATGCATTTATTTGGTAATCAGAGGAAGTTATTTTACTTCTTATATATCCAATTCCTTAGACAAACAGAGTAAAGTCAGAATAAAGTGAACCATTAAGTGTTAGAGGAAAATATCCTTTTAGCTTTATTTTTATGGGAAGGGAATTAAGAAGTGCAAGTTCAAAATCTGGTATGTTTGACTATTGTAGAATCGATTTCCTTACTATGTAACGGTGAAATTTTTGTGGGTTAAAAAGAAAGGGTGATATGTTAGTTGGCTTGGGCTGCCATAATAAGGTATCACAGTCTGGAGTGGCTTAAACAATCAACATTCATTTTCTCACAGTTCCGGAGGCTGGAAGTCTCAGATAAAAGTGCCGTCAGGGTGGGTTTCTGTTAAGAGCTCTCCTCCAAACTGGCTGAGTGCCTACATGCCCTTTTCTCGGCGCATGCTCAGAGAGTGCTCTGGTTTCTTTTCCTCTTTTTATAAGGACTAGTCCAATTGGATTGGGACCCCATCCTTGTGACCTTATTAACTTGAATTATCTTGAAGGCCCTATCTTCGTAAATGGTCACATTATGCGTTAGGATTTCATCATATGAATTTTGAGGGACACAATTTAGTCCATAAAAGATGGAATAATTCTGAGGGACTTTTGTGTGGGATCTTTCTGAAAGAGTTCTTCCCAAGTGTGAAAACCCTTGTAGCCTCTATCATTGAAGTGGGTAGGGAGGGGAATGATAATTTGAAATGGGACTATTTAGTGCTGACAGAGCCTGAGACCCAAGCATTCATGTTGACCCAGAATCCAAGCCCCCTGTTCAGGAGCTCGTTGAAACTTCTCAATCTTCCTGTGTGAGGGTGCCCAGATTCAAGCCTGGAGAATTTCCACAGGGTAATGTAATAATTTAGTCTACCAATAGCTCTCAGCTTTCTTTCTTAAGTAAGAAACAGGTTTGTTTGCTTACTTATGAGAACCAGTTATTTTTTTTAAAGATTTTATTAATATATTTATTCGAGGGGGGGGAGAGAGAGAGAAAGAGAGAGAAGGAGGAGGGACAGAAGGAGAAGGAAAGAGAGAGAATTTCAAGCAGACTCTGTGCTGAGCACAGAGCCAGATGCAGGGCTAAATCCCATGATCCTGAGTTCGAAATCAGGAGTCAGATGCTCAACTGACTGAGCCACCCAGGTTCCCCAAGAAATGTATTTATAAATAACCAAGTCACCTTTTCCTTTCCCTTTAGTGTCAGTCCCCAACCAAGCTAAACATGTATTTCTGAACTGAATTTAATGCATATGTAATTACCACTTTTTTCAAGGATTTATGCAGTCTTCCTGTACTCTTTGAGAAACTTCAAGTTCATGTGATTTTTTTTTTAAGATTTTATTTATTTATTTCACAGAGGGAGAGAGATCACAAGGAGGCAGAGAGGCAGGCAGAGAGAGGAGGAAGCAGGCTCCCTGCCGAGCAGAGAGCCCGATGAGGGCCTCGATCCCAGGACCCTGAGATCATGACCTGAGCCGAAGGCAGAGGCTTTAACCCACTGAGCCACCCAGGCGCCCTCATGTGATTTTTTAACCTGCCTCATTCTACTCTATATACATCAAGCCTCTTAGTCTTCATTAGGGAACAATTGTGCTCTCTTTGGAAATAATGCTCTTGCTGCTGGCGAAATCAGGTCTGTTTGTTCAATTATAGGACTTTCTCTGGATGCCTACAGTGGAACATTATGTCTGGTCAGCTAGTGGTTCTTTAACCTTCAGGTAAAAATAGCATGGCCTGGAGAAGAAAATCTTTTTTTTTCCTGATTTAAAAAAAAAAAGATTATGGTTGATCATCATAGAAAACAGGAAGGAGAAGGAGGAGAAGAAGAGGAGAGCAAACCACACATACAAGAAAACAAGCTCATCATCTTACCATGAAGACAGTCATTGTTAACATTTTGGCTTAATTTCACCTGGTCTTTGTTCTAATAGCATTGACAGACCATTTGTCATATGCTAAATACTTTGCATTCATTGCAGATAGATCTCGTTATCTTAAATTCTTAGGAACTACTATGATGCAGACAGATAATACAGTTAAGTACAGATAATGTACTTAGGGTGCTCCACATCTACACACCCCCATAGATGGATTCCTCTGTATGGGTTTCTCTACACCTTATTTTACTCAGTATTGCTATTATAGACATTTAATCATGAAAATTAATAATCTTAAAAATATCTATTTCATACTATTTCAGGCTGCAGATGTAACACGGTATATTTAATCACTTCCCCACTGCTGGCTTTTGAGGTTGTTGCTTGCCTTTTTATGCTGTTGCTTTCAGCATATTTGGATGTTCTGCCAAATCAGAATCAAAATGTCTATATTCTGAAACTTGATTTTACAATAAGTAACACAGCTTTTTTTTTTTTTAAACTCTCTGCAAATTCTCTCTTATACAGGTTATAGACAAAAAGACTTTGAAGTATGAGCATTTCCAGAAAGGGGGAGGAACATCAAAACCAATTTAAAGATTGGCAAGCAGGATCTGAAGTCCTCTTAGACCACAGTTCCTTCTATCTTCTTTCACTTGACTCCTTCCATACACATCTTTTTGGGGTGTAGACAGCACCTTCTTGTGGAGTGCTTACATGGCCTTTTCTCTGTGCATGCACAGGGAGAGCGCTCTGGTTTCATGGTGTGGGTAACTTTATTTTGATAAAATTTTAAGCTTTCAAAACACTTGTAAGAATAATGATACAAAGAGCTTCCCTTTTAAAAAGACTATTTTGAAAAGCAGTTTTAGGTTCACAGCAAAATCGAGGGGACAATACAGAGATTTCCCACACACTCCCTGCCCTACATACTCACAGCTTCCCCCATTGTCAATATCCTCCACCTCCTCATCCCTCCCTCTCTCTGACCTATGGCAAACACTAATCTTTTTACTGTCTCCATGGATATTGCCTTTTCCAGAATTTTTTTTTATTGACATATAATGTATTTTTTGCTTCAGGGGTATAGGTCTGTGAATCATTAGTCTTACACAATTCACAGCACTCACCATAGCACGTACCGTCCCCAATGTCCAGCCACCCCATCCCTCCCCCCCAACCCCCAGCAACCCTCAGTTTGTTTCCTGAGATTAAGAGTGTCTTATGGTTTATCTCCCTCCAGACCCCATCCTGTTTCATTTTCCCCCCATGACTCTCCACCCTGCCTCTCAAATTCCTCAAATCAGAAAGATCATATAATTGTCTTTCTCTGATTGACTTATTTTGCTTAGCGTAATACTCTTTAGTTCCATCCATGTTGTTGAAAATGGCAAAATTTCATGTTTTTTGATGGCTGTATAGTATTCCAGTGCATATATATACCACATGTTCTTTATCCATTCATCTGTTGATGGACATCTAAGTTCTTTCCATAGTTTGGCTATTGTGGACATTGCTGCTATAAACATTTGGGTGTACGTGACCCTTCGGATCACTACATTTGTATTTTTGGGTTAAATACCCAGTAGTGCGATTGCTGGGTCATAGGATAGCTCTATTTTCAACTTTTTGGGGAACCTCCATACTGTTTTCCAGAGCGGCTGCTCTAGCTTGCATTCGCAACAGTGTAGTAGGGTTCCCTTTTCTCTGCATCCTCGCCAACATCTGTCGTTTCTTGACTTGTTAATTTTAGGCATTCTGACTGGTATGAGGTGGTATCTCACTGTGGTTTTTTTTTTTTAAGATTTTATTTATTTATTTCACAGAGGGAGAGAGATCACAAGGAGGCAGAGAGGCAGGCAGAGAGAGAGAGGGGGAAGCAGGCTCCCCGCTGAGCAGGGAGCCCGATGTGGGCCTCGATCCCAGGACCCTGAGATCATGACCTGAGCCGAAAGCAGAGGCTTTAACCCACTGAGCCACCCAGGCACCCTCACTGTGGTTTTGATTTGTATTTCCCTGATGCCAAGTGATGTTGAACACTTTCTCATGTGTCTGTTGGCCATTTGGATGTCTTCTTTGGAGAAATATCTGTTCATGTCTTCTGTGCATTTCTTGGTTGGATTATTTGTTCTTTGGGTGTTGAATTTGGTAAGTTCTTTATAGATTTTGGATACTAGCCCTTTATCTAGCCTTTTTATCTCTCCTTCTATTTGCAGTGACAGCCTAGCTGGAAATAGTATTCTTGGCTGCATATTTTTCTCATTTAGTGCTCTGAATATATCATGCCAGTCCTTTCTGGCCTACCAGGTCTCTGTGGATAGGTCTGCTACCAATCTAATATTCCTACCGTTGTATGTTACAGACCTCTTGTCCTGAGCTCTTTCAGGATTTTCTCTTTGTCACTAAGATTTGTAAGTTTTACTACTAGATGATGGGGTGTAGACCTATTTTTATTGATTTTGAGGGGGGTTCTTTGTGCCTCCTGGATTTTGATGCTCATTCCCTTTGCCAAATTAGGGAAATTCTCTGCTATAATTTGCTCCAATATACCTTCTGCCCCCCCTTCTTCTTCTGAGATCCCAATTATTCTAATATTGTTTCATCTTATGGTATCACTTAACTCTGAAATTCTCCCCTTGTGATCCAGTAGTTGTTTCTCTCTTTTTCTTAGTTTCTTTTTTCTCCATCATTTGGTCTTCTAGATTACTAATTCTCTCTTCTGCCTCATTTATCCTAGCAGTAAGAGCCTCCATTTTTGATTACATCTCATTAACAGCTTTTTTGATTTCAACTTGGTTAGATTTTAGTACACAAATAAGGGTAAACATGATGAAGGGATAGAATACAACTGTAAAGATGAAAGTAAAAAAGATTCTAAAAAAAGGAATTGATAAGATAAGAAGTTGGTTGGGGAAAAAAAGAGGAAAGCATGTGATCAGGCTGGAGACTGGAACAAAGCTGTGCGCTAGATTTAGGGTATATTTTGATCTGTTAGAAGAAACTGTATCCCACAATTTTAAGGAAAGAAAAACTTAAATGTATACAAAAAATAAGGTTAAATACAATGAAGGGATAGAATATGACTATAACAATGTAAATTAAAAAAGATTTTTTAAAAAGGTATTGATAAAATAGTTAAAAAGGTTAAAATAGGAAAGAGGAAAAATGTAAACAAACAGAATAAGGAAAAAAATTAAAAAATTTAACTTTGAAAGACTAAAGAATCATGGGGAAAAACACCATGAAATCTGTGTGTTACATCCCCTACCTTTGGAGTTCCACAGTTCTCTTTGATGGTGAAATTGGTTTTGGCTGGATGTTCTCTCCTGGAGGAGGGGCCTGTTGCCGTGATTCTCAAATGTCTTCGCCCGAGGTGGAACTGTACTGCCCTTGCCAGGGACCAGGCTAAGCAACCTGCTTGGTTTTAGTCTCGGGAGCTTTTGTTTCCTGAATGCTTTCCGTGCCGCTTTGGAGGACGGGACTGAAAATGGCGGCTCCCAGAGTCTCCCATAGGAGCCGAGAGCTCAGGCCCCACACCTCAGTGGACCCTCAGAGAATAGCAGTCAATCCCTCCTGTCTCCCTGGTCTCCGGCCGCACTCCGAGCTCACCCGGCCTGTGACCGAGCGTTTCTATCTCTGGCGCGCGGCCCCGTTTGGACTCTCCAAACCCAGCAGATTCCTGCAGCCGCTCCCACGCCGCCCCTCCCGGAGGAGGAAGGAGGGCGTCTCCCCGGATCTGCCACCTGTGGGGTCCTTGCTTGAAGAGCAGCAGCCTGACTGTTCTTCGGGTCAGAGTTTGAGGTAAACCCGAGCTGAGAGCCACTCCTCGGCTTGTCTCTATAGCCAGCTTCTACGCTCTGATACCTCGGAGCTCTGCCGCACTCAGGCATCCGTCTTTCTGTGACCCCGCGGGTCCTGAGACCACACTGTCCCCGGACGGCTCCACCCCCTGCTTAGCCTCTGGAGCGACGTCCCTCAGTGGCGCTGACTTCTAAGAGTTCCGATTTTGTGCTCGGCTGCTTGCTCACTTGCTGGGAGCCAGCCCTCCCCCTGCAGTCTATCTTCCCATATATCGCTTCAGATTCACTTCTCTGCACGTCCTACCTTCTAGAAAGTGGTTGATTTTCTCTTCCTAGAATTGCTGGTCTTGTTCTCTTCAATCTCCCGTTGAGTTTGTAGGTGTTCGAATGGTTTGATAACTATCTTGCTAAACTCCTGGGACCCAACAATATTTAGGTTCCCTACTCCTCTGCCGTCATGCTCCTACCTGGCTTTTCCAGAATTTCACATAGTTGGAATCATGAAAGTTTGATCATTTTTAAGAAGAAGGCATGAGGGCGCCTGGGTGGCTCAGTGGGTTAAAGCCTCTGCTTTCGGCTCAGGTCATGATCTCAGGGTCCTGGGATCGAGGCCCGCATCGGGCTCCCTGCTCAGCGGGGAGCCTGCTTCCCCCTCTCTCTGTCTGCCTGCCTCTCTGCCTCCTTGTGATCTCTCTCCCTCTGTGAAATAAATAAATAAAAAAAATCTTTAAAAAAAAAAGAAGAAGGCATGAAAAACTGGTGTGAGAGTGAGGGTTGTTGTGAGCTTTGCTGTAAGGTGACTTCACTGGCTGTTTCATTAGGATAATCCAATATCAGTACTGTTAGGTATTTTCCTCTTTGGCTGGTCAGAGTTCCTGGAGAAGTCTTCAGTTATATCATGCCCAGAGGGTTTAATTTGGATGTCAACATTCTGGGCTCAAGTTCGGGAGGAAGGCTGGGGTCTCAGGTTCTGGGACATAAACTTTCTCTTAATCCTCCTGTTTTTGGTAGATGATCCCTGCCTTGGCCTCCATAATACCCTCACTGGCCTTCTGTGCAGAGGAGGGGAGGAAATCTGTGCTTCTAACTGTTCATGAAACAGATGACATCAATTTTCAGGTTTTTAGTCCCATCCTTACTCCAAAGTCCAAGAAGTCTGTAATGTGACAAACCGCTGGGCCTTTTGGGTTCTGACATCAAATGGGTTGCTTCTTGGCTCTCTCTCCTGCCCACTTAGGATTTTGTTTCCTGGATCCGTTAGCTAAATCAATGACCACTTAGTCCGTTTTCCAAATCCCCAAATTTTATTTTCATTTTCTCTTCTATTCTTTGTCCTTATGAGTTTATGCCTTTTTCTTTTAAAATTCCTTTACTATTGATATAGTGAGGTTTTGGGAGGCAGAGGAGATAATGTTTGTGTTCCGTTTCCTAAATTCTACTGAAAGTCTCCTCCTAACTCTTTCTTATAAAATAAAACACTTTATTCATGTTATGATTAAAAAAATATTTTTAAAATTTATTTGACAGAGAGAGAGAGGGAGAATGCCCTCTCAGGCAGGGGGAGGGGCAGAAGAAGAGGAAGGTGCAGACTCACCCTGAGCAGGGAGCCAGATCCCAGGAGCCTGAGATTATGACCTGAGTTGAAGGCAAACGCTTAACTGACTGAGCCACCCAGGTGCCCCTTTTTGTGCTATGGTTTTATTCCTATGTAGGTGAACCACACTATTGATGATGAAGCCCTCCTAGTTTGTCCTACTGCACCATTCTTACCAGTGCTGGAGGGAAACAGAACTCTGTTCAAACAAAGGCTCTGTGAGCTATGAGCTTTGTGACCCTGGGAAAGTCACTTCATCTTGCTAAAGCCTCAATTTCTTTGCTTCTAAAATGAAGATGAAAATGGTACTTGCCTCCCTAGAGTGTTTTAAGGATTAATGAAGACAGTAGATTTAATGTGTCATCACGGTGCCACATAGTAGGTACTCAGGGAATGGCTTCCCTTGGCCTGATGCTCATTCTTAGTCAGTGTAAGTGGCAGAAAATAGTTGAAAGAGCCAAGACATTTCTAGGAATTGAGCCTGTTTCTGAAATGCCAGTTTCTGTAAAAGTTAGTCTTTAGATCTCACCTGGATGGGCAACTCTTGACATTTGAAGCAGGGAGACCTAATCCACAGGTGAAGGGCATATCAACCCTCATTCATTCATTCATTCATTCATCAAAGAGTGCTCACTATGCGAAGCATTTTAAGGTACATATTATATAGCCTATGAGTGGATCATAAAGTACTTCAGAAAGCCTCTCACAAAGCAACATTGTTTCATATTAAGACTTAATGGAATTAACCAATATCCTTAATAGTACCTAATCTTCAGTACGTATTAAAACTACTTTGATTACCATAATTTTCCTTTTCTAAATATTTGCTCTGTTTATTGATTTGGTTTCCAAATGTGGTCTTTTTATTGTTTTTTCATTCTTAAATCTCGGTTTTCTTTTAGCTCTCTCTCTCCCGCCCCCAAGCACTTCCCTTTTCCTTTTTCCCCCCATGTCTTTGCTTGTTGAAGAAAGAAGGTAATCGTTCTATCAAAAGTCCCATACTCTGGATCCAGCCAATGCGTCGTCATGGTACAGGTTCACTTGTATCTCTATTTCCAGTACTCTGTGTGTTGGGGGAGGTAGAACTAAAGGCAGATTGGTTTGCACATCAATTTATTTTTTATTTATTTTGGAAGATTATGTTATAGTGGTGCCAGGCAGTTTATATCTTATCATTCGCATGATACATAATGTTTGATTGTGTAGTGTTTAGTGATACTAATAGATCAGTGGTTTCAGGTGATGATGATGTTCTCACTCTTTCAGGGTAAAGTTTCCCAACAACATTTTATTTAATTGTTTTATCATCTATTATTGATTATTGTACATTGAATTGTGTCCTCCCAAAAGATATGTTGAAATTCTAACCTCTGGTACCTATGAATGTAATCTTATTTGTGAATTGAGTCTTTCCAGGTATAATCAAGTTAAGATGAAGTCATGAGGATAGATTTAAGTCCAGTATGACTGGTATCCTCATAAGAAGAGGAAAATGTCATGCAAAGTCAGAGACACATGAGGAAAATGCCACACCTCAAATAATGGGGCACCTCCTTACAGTTTTGCCCTCACTCAGAGGAAGCAAGGGCTGATCTGGCCCGCAGTGATCCAGGTGGTGGGTGAGAACACCCTCGCCTGGATTTGGGGCTGCGCACATGAGGAGGCAGCAAGGACACTTTCTCCAACCATGGTCTCCCCAGCTTCCTAGGTACATCTTTTTATAACCCGGTTTCTTAGGTATAAAGAACTGTATTTTTATTTCATTTTCTAAGTCCTAGCACTTAACAGGAAAGCCTTTTAAATATTCTTTTAGGGGCACCTGGATGACTCTGGTGGTCTCTCTGTCAAATAAATAAATAAAATCTTTTTTTTTTTAAAGAATATATATTTTAAAGATTTTACTTATTTATTTGAGAGAGAGAGCACAAGCGCGGGGAGCAGCAGAGAAAGAGGGAGAATCAGACTTCCCGCTGAGCAGGGAGCCTGCCTTGAGTTTCCGTCCCAGGACCCTGAGAGAGTGACCTGAGCTGAAGGCAGATGCTTAACTGGCTGAACCAGGCACCCCTAAAAATATTCTTTTATTTTATTTTTTGGTTGGTAGTTTTGTACTTTATATTTTTTCATACAACAACCAGTTGTTTTCCTAGCTGATCTCTAAAGCGTTGCTGTTTCTTACTGACAGTAAAAATGGGTTCATGGTTTCAGTTAAAAAAAAAAAAAAGCAAAAAACAAAAAGCAAGGCAAAACCTGGAATTATACAGATGCAAGCCAAGGAATGCACAAGGATTGATGGGGTCGCCCCCAGAGATGAGGAAGAGGCCGAGTGGGATTCTATCAAGAATCGCAAAGGGAGCATGGCCCTGCTGACACCTGCATTTCAGACCACCAGCCTTCACAACTGTGAGGGAATACCTTTCTGTTGTTTGAAGCCACCCAGTCTGTGGGACTTGGTTACAGCAGCCTTAGGAAACTAACGCAATGCCTGTTTCCTGGATATGATGGTTTCACTGAAGGTTGTGAAATGGTAATATTTGAATTCTGTCATTTCTTTTGTATTTATTAGCTGAAATTTTTTCAGTAGAAAAACTTTCTTTCCCTAAGTCTATTTCATTGCCTTGGAATATATTTACTCTATAAAGGTATAGTATATGTTGATGTTTTTTCCATTTTATCCACTCATTCGTTCATTCATTCAAGTAATCTTTATGCCCAGTGCAGGGCTTGAATGCACAACCCCAAGATCAAGAGTTGCATGTTTTAGGGGTGCCTTGGGTGGCTCAGTCGGTTAAGTGTCTGACTCTTCATTTCTGCTCAGGTCATGATCTCAGGGTTGTGGGACTGAGCCCCAGATTAGGCTCTGCACTCAGTGTGGAGTCTGCTCAAAGTTCTTCCTTTCCCTCTCCCTCTGCACTGCTCCCCCCACCCCTCTCTCTAAAATAAATAAATAAATAAACCTTAAAAGAAAACAAAAAGAGTCACGTGCTCTAGTGACTGAGCCGGGGAGGCACCCTTGTTCTTTCTGTTTTGATTGTCAATTTTCAAAGTAATGAGTTGGCAACACTTAGTGATATCCAATGAGCTTATTTTGTTCCCATTTTTTCTTTTGAATATATTATGGACTTATGAAGAGAGCTTATTTAAAAGAGAATGTCATTAAGAAATTATTCTGAGCCTCTGGGCTTCTCCCAGTTGTAAATGAAATGTAGGATTGATATCTTGCCCTTGGGTAAAATGTAGACTAAGAAAAACGACCTTGTTAGGATGTCTAAGAAAATACCTTCTGGTGACCCAGTGGGAGTCTATTTAAGTTCCAGTAGGGTCAAAGTTGAGTTTGGTTCAGATAATTCTCTGAAAACCAGTATAATATTAAGTGTAATTATATTACTATTTGTTTTTCGGCTTGATAAATCTTATATCCCCTAAGAACTCCCACTGCTTTGTCTGGAGAAGAATTAAATTTAGGTACACTCTCAGAATTTCTTCCTATCTCAAAAATATTACAAGCTATGAACAGATTCCCTCTTTTTATGGGGCAGATGAACATGAGGAAAAAGAGTTGCATAGTAACCACTAAATGGAGATTTGTGTTTGGTTTTGAAAATAAAAATCTGGGTTTGAGAATTAGTGTATTTGAGGGGAAAACGCAGATTAATTAAAATTGGAAATGTCCTAAAAATTCAACTTTATAGTGTTAATTATAGTTCACATCTCCCCACAAAATCGAAGCTCCTTTAGTGCAAGACCATGTCTGACTTATCTGTATATACTCAAGCACTCGGTATAAAGATTTCACAGAGTAGATGGTTCATAAATAAATGAATATAATTAGAATTCAGTGCAATTAAAGTTCTTTAAAAGATCAATATAGTTTAGACAAATTCAGAGCAATGAACATCATGTAAGAAGATGGATTGGATCCAATTACCATAAAAATGATAAACTGTACACAAAGTGATGCGGAAGTACACTGATTAAGATGCGCACAATATAAAACAGGTATGGTTTAGCCTACTATCCCATTATATAAAGAAAAATGGTAGGTAATATTTCAATATGAATTGGAAGGAACTTAGAGGAATGTATGCCTGCAATGGACTTTGTAAGTCAGGATGCAGTTAAGCAAAAAGAAACCACACGAAATATTTCAACATAAGAGATTTCATAGAGAGACATAAGGTTGGAAGTGTTCGAAGAGCAGGAGAGGATATTGAGGCATCACAAAGGCAGTAGTGTGGGAAGCGGCGACCACATCTAGGAGTGAGGAACAAAGGGTGAGGTTGCGTGTTATTGGAACCTCAGAAGAGGACTCTGGCCACTGGGATGGGAGCAAGGCTTGCCTTCCGCTGGTGCCTTTCAGAGGGTATTGTGGCGAAGGTGCTAGGAGGCCTGATGGAAGCTGGACACTGAGGCAGTTTGGGGAGGGGAGTGGCTAGAAGGAAATGCATCCCAGGGTTCCTGTGGCTGCTGGAGTGATGCTGAGAGGGGCAGCAAGCCAACAGGAAGTGGGACTTTCCTCTCTCATCCTGCTTCCTAATCTCGCTCTTGTGAGAAATGCCAGGTGCAAGCAAAGCATCATCACAAGGCAGATTAGGGGAAAGCAGATGTGGAGTCCACAGACAAGAGCTTAGTAAATCCTGTGGGGGAAAGGGAAGCAGATGCTTACTCTCACATGGACGAATTTCCGCATTGTCTGAATTGGGTCACAGTGATCAAGCCTCGTTATTATTATTTTTTAAAGTTTGTTGGTTTGTTTGTTTGTTTAAGTAATCTCTGCACCCAAGGTGGGGCTCAGACTCAGGACTCTGAGATCAAGAGTCACATAGTCTTCCGGCTGAGCCAGCCAGGCGTCGCCAAGCCTTATTTTTTTATTGAGATGTATTTCATGTACCCTTTTTAGTATACAATTAAAGTATACAATTTGATGTTTTTTTAGTATATTTACAGACTCCTGCAGTTAAGACCACTAATTCTGCAGTAGTTTTATCAGCCCAAAAAGAAACCTTGTATCCTTTAGCTATCACTTCCTATCCTACCACACCCCCCATCCTCCCCTCAACCTAAGGCAACCATAACCCTGCTTTTCATCATTATGGACTTGCCTATTCTGGACATTTCATATAAATGGAATCCTACATTATGTGGCCCTTTTTGTTTGGCTTCTTCTCAAAATGTTTTCAAGCTTCATCCATGTTGTAGCATGTGTTAGTACTTCCTTACTTCTTATACCTGAATAATATTCCATTATATGGGTGTACAACATTTCGATTCTCCAACCCTCAGTTGATGGATATTTGGATTGTTGCTACTTTTTGGCTACTATGAATATTGCTGTTGTATACAAGTTTTGTGTAGCTATATGTTTTCAATTCTATTGGGTGTATTGGAAGTGCTGGGTCTTATGGAAACTCCACGTTTGACACTTTGAGGAATGATTTAACTATCTTCCATAGTAGTTGCACCATTTTATATTCCTATCAGCAATGTATGGAAGTTCCAAGTCTGTAAATCCTAACTAAGACTTGTTATTGCCTGTCTTTTTGATCATAGCCATCTTAAATTAAAGCACTTGAAGTGATACCTCATGGTGATTTTTTTCTATAAAGTGAAATTGTACTTTATTAATAATCCTAGCGTCTTTTCATGTGCTTATTGACCATTTGTATATATTCTTTGGAGAAATGTCTATTCAAGTCCTTCACCCATTTTTAATCGGATTGTTTTTTGCTGTTGAGTCATAAGAGTTCTTTATACATTCTGGACATTAGACTCTTATCAGATGTGATTTGCAAATATTTTCTCCCTTCTGTAGGTTGCCTTTTTACTTTCTTGAAAATGTCCTTTGATGCAAAAAAGTTTGCAATTCTGATGAAGTCTAATTTATTTCTTTTTACTCATTTTTTTGGTGTCATATCTCAGAATCCATTGCCTAATCCAAGGTCACAAAGATTTACATATGTTTTCCCGGAAGAATTTTAAGTTTTTAATTCTTTTATGTTGGATTTTGATCTATTTTGAGTTAATTTTTGCACTTGGATATCCAGTTGTTCCAACATTATTTGTTGAAAAGACTATTCTTTCCCCAATGCATTATCTTAGCACTCATGTTGAAAATTAATTGACCATAAATGTATGTGCTTTTCTTCCTGGACTGTCCAATATTATTATTATTTTTTAAGATTTTATTGATTTATTTTATTTTATTATTTTTTTATTTATTCATTTGACACAGAGAGAGAGATTACAAGTAGGCAGAGAGGCAGGCAGAGAGAGAGGAGAGAGGAGGAAGCAGGCTCCCTGCCGAGCAGAGAGCCCGATGTGGGCCTCGATCCCAGGACCCTGGGATCATGACCCGAGCCGAAGGCAGCGGCTTTAACCCACTGAGCCACCCAGGCGCCCTTGATTTATTTTAGAGAGAGTACACAGGAGAGAGTTAGGGGCGGAGCCGAGAGGGAGGGAGAGGGAATCTGACGTAGACTCTGCCTTGAGCCGTCTCCAGGGCTCAGCTGGGGTTCTGGGGGATCAAGCACACCACCATGAGATCAGGACCTGAGCTGAAACCAAGAGTTGGAAGCTTAACCAGTCGAGCCCCCCAGGTGCCCCTCTGGACTCTCAATTCTATTCTGATGATGTATATGCCTATTCTTATGTTAGTACCACACAGTCTTAATTACTGGAGCTTTTGTAGTAAGTTTTGAAGTTAAGACCAACATTGGTCTTTTTTTTTTTTTCCTCTCACGATTGTTGGCTATTTGAGGTACTTTGCATCTCCATCTGGATTCTAGGATCAGCTTGTCAATTCATGCAAAAAAAGCAGCTGGGATTTTGATAGGGATTGCATTGAATTCCACGCTTACTTTTAGCAAAAACATTTCCACTTTGACCAAAAAGTCTGTTTTTCAAGATGCTAACTCTCTTGGTCATAGGCAGTTAGTGTAAACTGCCCTAAGCTGGCTCAGATTAAAATCAAGATTTTGTCTTTCTTTTGTAGAACAAATCACACTGATAACTTTAAATTTATTTGAGTGAACTAAATATTTGTGTGGCTCGGTGAGGGCGAGGACTATATCTAGTTTTGCTGGCCACTGTATCCCCAGGCTAAGCCCAGAGCCTTGTCTGTAGAAGGTGCTCAGAGTTTTTTAAGAAATGGAAGCATTCTTCTCTAGCAGGTGAGGGAACAAAAGCAGAAGGGTATACAGATTTAGGCTGTCCAAGGTGATGCCCAAGGCACTAGGATATGTAGAAAAGAACCCAGCTTAACCAGACACAAAAGCGCACATATTGTATTTTTAATGTGAAATGTTCAAAAGTCTGGAGGTGGGGATATGGACTGACTGTAAAACAGGCATGGGGTTTCTTTTTAGGTAATGGGAATATTCTAAAATTAGATTATGGTGATGATTGTCCAACTCTGTAATTTTACTATAATTCATTCCCTTGTGTACTTAAAGGTGGTAAATTTTATGGTATATAAATATCACAGTACAACTAAAAAGAAAGAAAGAAAGAAAAAAGAACCCTAACAAATGACTCCAGCTTGAGACTGGGACTTCAGTCAATTTCAGTTTTTATTGGGGAAAGTGATAAGAGATGAAGTAGGTCAAACGGTGCTATATTTCACTGGCAGAGGGGAAAAAAAAAAGGAAAAGGAAAGAAAATGTGGAGGTGGCGTGATTGAAAGAAGAGGGGGTCTGCACAGAGCAGTTGGGACTGCCGCTCACAGAAAAGGTAATGAGGGGTCAAGGGCCAAGTCTCCTGTCGGGAATTGGTCTATAAAAGGGCCTGGAATACAAAGTAGAGAATGGACACTAGGTTGAAGGGAGACAAGGGACTGGAAGCCTAACCCATCTGCCCAGTTTCTGACAGTGAAGAAACAAAGAAGGTCGTGGGCTTGCCTTTCCGCGGCACTTGGGGGACCACACTTGAAACACTGCGGGGGCAGGGCTCGTCACCCTGGTGTGAAAGACTGTAGCAGCAGCCTGAGAAACGTGGCGGTGGGAAAACCTTCTAGTTAGGAGCCATCACTTCTCCATTCACCCTTGTCAGCCCAGCTGCCGGGATGGCTCAGCAGGGAAGGGAAATGATCGATAGTGGCCCCTGACAGGTTACAAGGGAAGAAGTAAATGTTCGACAAATAGCTGCGGGTCATGTTGGCCAGGCTGTCTGACTCCCAATCCTGCCCTTGATCTTGATTCCAGAGCGTCTGCCTCCCTCACAGTCACTAAGTCTAAATGGCATCCAGAGGCTTTCTGGCTTTGATACTTCTGCTCACCCTAAGCTAAAATTCACCTGGCCTTCAAAGCCTGCCTCATTTATTTACGGTGCCAGCTTTCTTATCATTCTTTAGCATGTGTGATATGCCAGGGACTAGGCTAAGATCTTTCCAGGCATGCATATATTCTCACAGAAACCCAAGAATTACAAACCGGGATCCTCATTTTTTAAAGATTAGGATATAAACTCGAAGACATGGATTAATTTGCTGAGATCACACAGCCAGTAAGTAGCAGAGGTGAGCCTTGAACTGGGGCGTGTCTGATGCCAAAGCCCATTTCGCACACAGCGCTGTCTTGTCTTTTCAAAGTGAATCTTCAGTGGGCCATTCTACTTGCAGGTCTGATTAAAGATTAATTTCTTACTTCTAAAGGTGGAATAAATAAACAACTAATTCTTTCCCTCTAATTGAATTGGGTACTCACACAGAGCAGCAGACATGCCTGGTATAAATAAAACAAGCACCAGCTGTATTGGCCCCTGGTCACTAGTTGGGGAGTTAGGGTCCCACTCAGTCTTGTGGCGTGGTCCGGGGCAGGGGTGGGAGTTGGGATGGGGTCTTCATCACAGCAGCCTGGAGCCTCAGAAGTGCTCTCTCATCTCGGTTGGTTAGGACCTGGCATGGCCAGCGGGGCGGCTAGCAACTCCAACACTGTGTCCAGCAGCAGGGACCTGGCAGGCATGCTGGGCTCCCCTGGGGAGGGACAGGAGGGCTCCTCCCTTTTTTTGCAGCCAGTTGGCCTGATTTCAACCCTTACTGGGATATACCAGGCAGGCATACGTGTGCTGAGTCACAAAGCTCAAGATTAACCTACTCAACTTTCAGATTATTACCTAAACAATCACATTCATGAGATTGAAATCTAACTCTTGCACCCAAATTCAAACTAGAATATTATGATGAAAGCCCACAGACTTTGACCAGTCTTGAGGAAGAAAGTCTTACTGTATCTTATCCCTCCATAAGGTGATATTAAGGATTATATGGAAAACATTATCCCCATTTTACAAATAAGGAAGCTGACCCAGAGCAGTTTCTATCCTGAGTGTGTCTGACACCTTGTTTTATGTCTGTAGATACTCCATTTTAAATATTTGTTCATTGACTGATTCAGTCTTCCTGTGGTCAGTGGGGGATAGAAGAAAATAAAGGTATTATTTACTTAGTTGTAGGTATGATGTTGTCTCCATTCTGTCTGGTTCAGCGTACTGGAGAGTTTTCTTTTCTCTTTGTCTGGGCACTGAATTCCTGCCATTTCCTCGGAGAATGCCTACCTGGGAATAGCCTCCGGGATTCTCTTGCCATCATGGATTTGAAGGGTGAAGCCAGAACAAACTGGTGGTGTGGAGCCAATAAATGAGTGGGAAGTAAAAGGTCTTTTTCCTCCTTTGCAGGAACCATTCAGGAAGGCAGTGAGGTGGGAAGCCAGGTATGGGCACCGCAGCAGGGGAATGACCGATGGCATCATTAGGTCTCAGAGTTGTGTGTCCTTGGCTATCCAGCTGCTTCCTAATAACATTCCCGCCCCCTCTCATTTCTTTTCCCTTTCGTAAGAAAGATCAGTGCAGAATGAAACAGGATCTGATTTGAATGGAGGTTTTAATATAAGTGATATTTGTGTTCCTTAAAATGAAAGGTTTTTTTTTTCATATATTGTTCCATGTTATAAATGATTATATTTATGAGAACTACAATTTTTAGTCATAACCTTTCAAGCCTCCTTGGCGAACAGCTGCATTATATGTGTAGACCACATGAGGGCAGTGGTGTCACATGTAAAAGATGCCTGCCTTCTGCTTTCTGAACAGATGGCACATTTGTTAGACTTCATTGGATGTATTTTTCCTTTATTGAAGCACAGGGGAATTTCACATTTGCAGGTAGAATGGGGGAAGATAGCTAAAATTTTATACCGTATTTTTATCTCTTTGTTTATGCTGATAAAGGTAGCAAAGGCAGTTGATTTATCCTCCTTTTGGCTATTTCGAGAGATTGTTGGCGTTAACAAGCTGGGGTGGGTGTTCATTACCACAGTGACCCTGGCAGAAGATGTTCTGTTGATTTTGAATCTAATTGGAAATCTCACAAAGACAGTACATAAGCCCATCCTTCTTCCAAACCTTCAATACCCTTAGATATGACTTAAATCCTGCTGTTGCTTTCAGGAAATTTTTGTACTTAGTCTTTCTCCACACCTATTAAGTAGGCAGAATCTAGCCAGCTTTCTCTGAAGATGGAGCTGCGTGACCTTCCTTAACCCCATGATCATGGGAATTCTGAAGTGTCTTTTTCACAGAGAGGTCTAGTCCTGCTGGGTTCCGAATGTCCCCTGGCCCCTAGGGATGCAGGAGGTCTTACGTCAGAGCTAATCCGTTGACTATTCCTAGGGTGGCATAATGCGGAGGTTGCTGCAGAACCTTGGACAGTTCTAGCATCTGTCCTAGGAGCATATTTGGTTTGTCATGCTGTATTGGCTCATACAGTGTTGAATTTTTAAAAATTGCTAACACTTAAATGCAAAGAGTTCTATTAAAGATCCAGGTCTCTTGCTTTTCTTGAAACACTGGACAATTGGTATGATTAGCCTGCACAGTCTCTGGGTGACAATTGGCTACAGCCACCTTCTTTGTGGCTATATGTAGTCATTACATACTCAGGCCTCCCCTTTTGTTTCCCTGATACTAGGGGAGGTGCTGATTATAACCACGTTTGCACTGTTTTTGTTACAATAAAAAAGGAAAATGAGAATTTAATACCCATGTCAGTCTCAGAATAGCAAAATGAAAGAGATAATGAAGGAGCCACATGTCTCAAGGAAAATGAGCCCGAATGTAGCCTTCTCTGCTGCATCATTTAGGGAAACTACCTGCTCTGCTAGCACCTTGCATTTTGCACCAGGGATGGCTGCATCTTCGAAGGTGGGGATAAAGTACCAGGAGTCTGATGATCTTTCTATTCCTGTGGTTAAGTGGGGGGATAATCTCATTGAGCTCTCACAGCAGCCCTGGAAGGTAATCAGTACCTTATCTGGGCACACTGCTTAACACAGTGTGGTTGGCCACCTCCTAGCTTTGTCTTACCTTCCTCTTGGGGGCAATGGATTTTCAGGCTGGAGCTCCAAGGAGCCTCCTCACCCTCATTCTTTGGTAAGTTGCAGATTCACTTCCCCTGACCTGGCTAGGGGAAGAAAGTGTTAAGGGAGAAGGGGAGTGGGAAAGCCCTTTGGAGGGGCGCTCAAACCAGGATTCGGCTTGATGCCTGTTCTGGAGCCTGGAGGTGGCAGCTGAGCTCCGTGGGGCTCCAGGAGGATTGGAGGAACAGACAGGAAATCCATTCTTGCTCTGCAGACACATTGGCAAAACGCCCAAAGCAAACAGCAGAGGAAGTTTGCTTTAGTGGAGACAAACTCACAACTTTGCTCTTTCAAAGCCTCTGTTTACAAGTCAAAGCCGAGGCTCAGGCGGGCTTTCTTCGCACACTCACCTTCGAGGTGCTGCCTGCCTGCCGGCTTATAGCAACGGAGCCTGGCTGCTCTGGGCTCCGGATAACTGGGTGGGGCAGCCTCGAATGGAGATCTGCTCTCTACCCCCTGAGGAGTGACGACTGCTCACCCCAGGCCTCCCAGGGTCAAATTTGAGAAAGGAGGAAGTGAAAAAACAAACAAACAAACAAACAAAAAACTCCCTTAGTACTGGTGAATCTTTGAGTGGAGCATCACCTGTAGGTTATGGAGTGAGGTGAGCAGCACAAAAGTGGCACATGCTGGCCTTAAGTAATCACAGCCAGAACAAAGGCACTAAATAAAGCATGCTGCTGGAGGAATAGAAGCCACAGGAGATATCTCTAAGGGGTAGTGTTGGTTCTGTTACATGAATGGTGTCTAATGCTGTAACTGGATTGGGTGTACCTGTTACCTTGAAATAAAATCAGCTGTAATAGTGTCTGGAATAAAAATACGTTGGCTAAACGTGGAGTTTGGTGAATATATAAAAACAATATCACAGATCTCATGTAACTTTATATTCCAATGAAAAATTTCATGTGGGAAAAGAGGCAAACAAAGGTGATGCTGTCTGCTGACTAATAGGAAAGTGGAGACCCTGAGGAACCAGGGAGATTGGGTGGGTGCCTGTATTTCTTGCCCTTGAGGGGCTGCTGATGAAGATATTTTAGAGATGTTCCAATACCATGCTCAAGCCCAAAGGGTTCTGGAGGCAGCTACGTCTGGTTTTGAATCCTGGCTGTGATGCTTTTTAGCTGTTGGGCAAGTCACATTCCTTCTTTAAGCCTTGGTTTCCCGAGACTAGAGAGGGGTGGGGAGAGATTGAGCACCAGACACAAGATGCGTAGGGCTGAAGGACAGTGCTGGCATTCACACAAAGTGTCTGTTTTCAAAGTTCTGGCTTTCGGCCCTATACACTGCCACCACGCATCCTATCTCCTCACCCCCACTCCGTCCGCCCCCACGCATCCCATCTCCTCACCCCCACTCCGTCCGCCCCCACGCATCCCATCTCCTCACCCCCACGCTGTCCTCCCCAGCATTTCCTCCCAATTCAGATTTCAAGCTTTTAGATCCAGAGCCTTTGGTCTTTGCTGCTTACCTTAGGATTCCTCAATGCAGGAACCTCCCACGTTCTGCTAGTTCCTTTGTAATCTAGTCCTAATTTTTTCAGTGATTTTTTGACCCTTCCTGGCCATAATTTCTGGTTGAGCTTTGCTCCTCTGCATGCCTTTTTTCCCCAGACCATCCCCACTTTGGGTAATACTCTTCCTTTCTTGAGAAGCCTGTATGGGTGTGGTTCTGTGCCCCTGCATTTCTCTTTGTTTCCTAAGTGTGCCCTCTCAGGATCAGTGGCCAAATAAGGAAAATAGTTACTTGTTTAAATGGAGGTTTGTGCTAATGTGCATTATAAATCCTTCAAAAGATGCTATTGCATGTAGGGTTTCTCAAACTGTTTAGATCTAGGAATTTAAAACTCTTCCTCCTTCTCTCCTTTCTTTTCTTTTCTTTTTTTTAAGTTTTTATTTATTTATTTGACAGACAGAGAGAGAGAGACACAGTGAGAGAAGGAACGAAGCAGGGGGAGTGGGAGAGGGAGAAGCAGGCTTCCTGCCGAGCAGGGAGCCTGATGTGGGGCTGGATCCCAGGACCCTGGGATCAAGACCTGAGCTGAAGGCAGACGCTTAACGATTGAGCTACCCAGGTGCCCCCTTCCTTTCTTTTCTTTTCTGTTCTTTTACTGTTTCATGGGGCCAGAATGTCATCATACATGTTTTGGTGGCTACAGCGCTGACCATTATAGTTGAGGTTATTGAGTTCTCAAGTAGGGAGAGCCTAAGGTGAGACTCTGGGACCAATTGTTTTCTTAGGTGGGGAATATCAAGGGGATTGATCACCCCTGCTGTTGTTCTTCTGGGAATTCATATTTTGCATCTAGAACTGTGCTTCTACCATCTTACCTGGTCACCAAGTCCCTGTCTTATAAGGCATTCTGGTAAGTGGTCACCTGTGTATTATCCCAGTTCCTGTGATCTTATTTATTTTTGAGAGAGAGAGAGTGCACACATGTGCACAAGGGCGAGGGTGGGGTGGGCAACAGAGGGTGAGAGAGAATTTTAAGCAGACTCCATGCCCAGCACGGAGCCCTGATGAGGGTCTTGATCTCACAACCCTGAGATCATGACTTGAACCGAAATCAAGAGTTGGAGCCTTAACTAACTGACTGAGCACCCCAAGTGCCCTCCTTATCTGTGATTCCAAAGTCTGGCATCCTTTCTGTTTTGTTTGTCCCCTCACACAGCGCCCACCCATATCTCTACCTGTTTTCTTTCCATTTGTCTTTCCCTCTGGGACTGTTAGGATACCTTGGTCTTCCTTCTTGCTCCTGTGCCCCTTTTATCTTCCTTGCACTTTGCCAGGCTTGATAGGATGTAGGTGTTGAAGAGTTCAGGCTCTAGGTCTGATAAGTTGACTTCTGATAATTGTAAACTCTTGGGGGGAGTTTTTTAAACTTGGGCCGCAGCAAAGCCACTGTACTCCCTTCTACAGTCCTGTTGAGGATTAAATGAGATAGCCCATGTGCAGTGTTTCTCATACCACCTGGTATACAGTAGGAGATCAGTAATTGTCAGCTTTTATATTATCCAAGTCCCAAGGGCTGCTTTGATCCATTTTTGAGCTCTCTTCCTCTCTAAATATTTTATAATTAGTGTCACAGACTTTGCACATGATTTTATTTGTGACTTAGTGATGGTACCCCACACTAGATTTGGACTTAATTTTTTTTTTAAAAGATTTTATTTATTTATTTGACAGAGAGAGAGATCAGATCACAAGCAGGTAGAGAGGCAGGCAGAGAGAGAGGAGGAAGCAGGCTCCCCGCTGAGCAGGGATCCCGATGTGGGCCTCTATCCCAGGACCCTGAGATCATGACCTGAGCCGAAGGCAGAGGCTTTAACCCACTGAGCCACCCAGGCGCCCTGGACTTAATTTTTTAAAAAATGGATAATTTCAAACATGCTGTAAGTAGAGAGAATGATAGCATCATTGTGTAGGATCCTTTTGTACTTGTTCTGGACTGGGTCTTTCATGATAGTTCTTTTTCATTCCATTGTAACATTAAATCTGACATTGCTCCATAAACAAGAGACATTGGCATAGGCTGTGACTGAGAACAAGTCACCCCTTGTGTGGAAGGCTGTCCATAAGGATGTCTTTCCTCAGTCTCTCCTGGAGGACAAGACCCCCAGAAAGGCTGTCTTAACCTTCTTTTTTAAGGAATGGGGAGATGGAAAAATATCAACCATCTTCCTAGAGACTATACTTCATTTTCCAAAGGGAAACGATCCCACCTCCCCCTTGTCAGTTCTTTAGTTGAGGCTGGTGCAAAATAATTTTTGAAACAGTGACTTCCCATTTTTTCCTAAAGTTTTTCAGAACTGCTTTCTAGTATCAGGTTTGAATCCCAGTTCTCGACCTTTGTGGCTTAAAGCAGCAGACTTGAGCAGAACAGATCTCAGAGCTAAATCTCCACAGCACCCCCCCCACCTTTTTTTTGGACTGGGTGATTGACATCCGGGGACACAGCATATTGACTTCTCTGAAGATACTGAACAAAATAAAAATGATGTGCAGAAGGAAACAGGATCCTACATTTATTAACGTGGTATCAGACAATGTCTCTGGAAACATGTTTTATGCCATAATTCCTCTTGATGGCACTGGAGCCTCAAATATCAGAACAAGTCTGGTCTTTCTCATTCTAAATCCTATTATCTAGGTTAGCTCATCTGTATTCAAAAGATCAATGTTGCATTATTACAAAGATCCTTTCAAGTGTAAAAAGGATGGCACTTCATTACAGAAAGTAAAAGAAACTAATCAAACTTTCTTGGTGAAATCATTGACTTTTTTAAGTAAAGGGCAAATTTAAGAATTTGAAAGTCCGAGATGCGAGAGAACTCTGTGGTTTGGGCTCACTCCGGCATGCCTGCGTCTGGTTGTAGCGTGTGGGTCTTGGATAACCTCAAGAAGAAAGAGGCTTTCTTGAAAGAGTCTTAGTGCTCGGAGCTATGCTCATTTCTTCTGTCACGGCGTGGTTGTGTGCCTTGGAAAAAATGAGCTGCTGGTGGGAAGACTCCAAGTCATTGTCCCTGGTGTGCCGTATACAGGCAACACCTATATTGACCTGGTTAATAGAAATTGTTAGGAAAACACTGGTAAATATTATGTATTCATTGTCTTAACTCTTAACAGACAGCTCGTGTTTCCTATTATCACCAGTTGGGTGCTGTGGGTTGTGTATTAGCAGGTAGGATGTTTATTAGGCAGAGCTCTTGGGGTCCACACCTGTGGAAGGGAGGGGAGGGAAGTACGGAGGGGGAAAGGGGAAATCCACATGCATGTCCAAGGATACATGCATAAGGAAGAGGGGCTCTGGAGCAAAAGTGGGCTTTTAGTGGTGTCTTTCCTGAGGAGGAGGGAGCCTGCCCTGTAACATAAATAAACAACCTTGGAAAGGTGCTTGATTTTAGCAAGCCTTGGGTCTTTCGTCGAGGCAATCCCCAAAGGGAGGTGATAGTTGAGGGCTGTTTGCTGGCAGCACTCCCAGCAGCCTGGGTAAAATTCCTTTTATTTCTGAAAGTTGGATCTGGGCTGCACATCACAGTGTCCACCACTCTTAAAGGAAAATGTTCATTGATCACCTTCTGTGTCCCAGAGCTGTGCTAGGTCCTGGGACTAACAGTGATGAATGAGGAACAGTCCCTGCCTTATGGTATTTCTGATCAGCCTCCTCTGACTTGTTGATTAATATGACACGGCCAATGTAATTCCAAGCATTCAGCTTGTATTCACTAATTTCACCTGCTAAACCATATGAGCTAGCTAGATTTTACAGATGGGGAAACTGAGGCACGCAGTGGTGAAAGCTTTGGCAGGTTTTCCCCAGAGTCCTGATAGCCTGCTGCCATACTACTTCCCACATGTTGTCATTTCTGTGAGATCAAAGCCAGGCTTCATCTTTCTGAGCCCGTGTCAGAACTAGCTATATAACATTTGCTTACTGAAAGATATGTAGTGTGGCTTTTACCTTACAGCTAGCTGCACTGTCCTTTCCTGGTAGCCCCTAGTCACCATAAGCCTATTGAGCACTTGAAATGTGGAAAGTCCAAACTGAGATGCTGTTAAGTGTAAAATGCACACTGGAATTCAAAGACTTTTAGATGGAAAAAGAATGTAAAAAAAAAATCTCATCCATCATTTTATACTGATTGCATGTCGAAATAGTAATATTTTTGATAGGTCATGTTAAAGAAAAAAATCTAAAAATTAATTTCGCCTGTTCTTATATTTTAATGTGGCTACTATAAAATTTAAAAATGGGGCGCCTGGGTGGCTCAGTGGGTTAAAGCCTCTGCCTTCGGCTCAGGTCATGATCTCAAGGTCCTGGGATCAAGCCCCACATCGAGCTCCCTGCTCAGCAGGGAGCCTGCTTCCTCCTCTCTCTCTGCCGGCCTCTCTGCCAACTTGTAATCTCTCTCTGTGTCAAATAAATAAATAAAATCTTTAAAATAAAAAAAAATAAAATTTAAAAATAACTTAGTGGTTTGAATTTGTGGCTTGCATTTTGTTTTTATTGGACATAGTTCACTTAGAGTATCTGAGATTCTTCCTATGGGGACATATTTTGCTCTTAAATTCAGAGAAAATCCTATTTGGTCTGGTATTGGTATCAGGTTCTTTTGATATGCTTCATTTAATTTGTATTTATTAATAGGGATTCTATCCACCAAACAGCCGCTACTTACTGGTTTCGTGATTGTTGAAAACTAGTTAGAGGCAGCCTGAGTGAGATGAATTAACGTTCTATTGTTGTAGGGGAACAAGGTCATCAACTTGAAATTAATCAACGGATTTCAAATCACCAGGAAGGGATATTTTACCCTCAGCTTTACAGTTTCAGCATGTAAATTGCTGTTTAGAGGAGAGTCTGTAAAATCAATCCAGCCTTTCTCCCTTCAGAAATTAAAAGCAATTTATTTTTATTTTTGGCAAATCCTGGGAAACACTTGTGCGTCCAACTCCTTCACCCTGACACCACCTGTATCGGATGTTGTTTCGAACTTTTCAGTAGGGAGGTGGGAAATTTGGTTGTCTTGGTGTCCCACAGGATTTGGAGGAGACCCTTGTGATCCCTGATGGGGAGCCCATCTGTCCCCACCTGATACATTTTATTTCAAATGAATCAGAAACCCCAAAGCTAAACTTGGCCAAAGTAGCACATATCATGTGGATGCCAATCAAAGCCATATAAATCATCCCCAGATCATACCAAACTTGGCCCCCAAACCGGGCACAGATTTTCCAATCTGGCCTGGAGTTTGCCAGAAGGCAGGAGGACCACAGGGATGTGTGGGTTGCAACTGGCTTTTGTCCCAAACTTCTGTGGTTAGTGAAGCTTGTCTGATCTGGGATTGGATATAAACACAGCTCGTGGACTTGAAAGGCACCGAACCACCTTGAAGGGTCATTTTGTCCAAGCCCCTCCAGAAGACACCCCCACAAATAACTGTTTATCCAACCACCAACCTTTCCCCTACCTCCATGCTTCCAGAAATCAAGAAAGATCCAAACACTGTAAATAAATACACGAAGCATTCCAATTTATTGCTCTCTTAGTACTTTTTAGTATCAGTATGCTGATGATAAGTCTACACTGGGGCCCCAAGTAAATGAACTTTTATATCTTTCTGAATAGATTTGCAGAACCTGCCTTATTTGGTAGACCAAGTCTTGAAAATAGCAACACTGTATTTTATTTATCTGATTTTTAGGGAAGGTTCTTTTTAAAGTTTTTACTGTTGTTATTGTGTTTACTTTTTTTTAATGGAGAACAATAATGATTAACTCTAATCATTCTTTGTTCTCCTTGGGTTAACACAATTTATTTTCTAGTTATCTTTCTTTTTTTTTTTTTTAAAGATTTTATTTATTTATTTGAGAGACAGAGTGAGAAAGTGAGAGAGAACGTGAAAGGGGAGAAGGTCAGAGGGAGAAGCAGCCCCACAGAGCTGGGAGCCTGATGCGGGACTGGATCCCAGGACTTGGGGATCATGACCTGAGCCGAAGGCAGTTGCTTAACCAACTGAGCCACCCAGGCACCCTATTTTCTAGTTTTCACTGAGGTGGCCCTGTGCTATATAGTATTTGTCTGATTTGTGAAGTAACATATTTTGGTGGAAAAAGACCTGGGAGGGGCGCCTGGGTGGCTTAGAGGGTTAAAGCCTCTGCCTTCAGCTCAGGTCATGATCTCAGGGTCCCGGGATGAGCCCCACATCGGGCTCCCTGCTCAGTGGGGAGCCTGCTTCCTCCTCTCTCTGCCTTCCTCTCTGCCTGCTTGTGATCTCTCTCTCTGTCAAATAAGTAAATAAAATCTTAAAGAAAGAAGGAAAGAAAGAAAGAAAGAAAGAAAGAAAGAAAGAAAGAAAGAAAGAAAGAAAGAAAGAAAAAGACCTGGGAATGTGGTGAGCATTTTTGTCTTAAACTCTACCTAGGAGCCCCCAAATAACTGCATCTTTGCATAAAAAGAGCTACCTTATCCTCAATCTGTTTTCTTCTCTGGTTTCTCTAACACAACAAATTGACATCTCATTTGATAATCAAGCAAGGGCATTCCTGAAAACAAAGGAACAGGTGTGGTTGGAGTTTCCCAGGAACTTCTCAGTTAAAACAAAATCAATGAAAACAAACCCCCCCAAAAAAACACAAAGTCAGTGCTTTCTGTATGAAGGATTCTTCAATCCACCTGGGCACCTGCCCATCTGGGTAAGGGTTTAGAATTTATAGGCTGTGTGTTTGAGCAACTGACTTAACCTCTCTGTGCCTCAGTTTCTTCATTTGTGAAACAATGATAGGATTTATCTTATAGAGTAGCATAAAAATACTGTAAAATGACAGGCGCAGTTTCTGGATTACCAAATGTAGGAGGTAGCAGTGGTCGTGGAGAATCATCTCTGCTAGTCTCAAAGCATTTCCGCAACGTTGTTTTTTTAAATGCTGGAAGAGGGGCGCCTGGGTGGCTCAGTGGGTTAAGCCTCTGCCTTCAGCTCAGGTCATGATCTCAGGGTCCTGGGATCAAGGCCCGCTGAGCANTGAGCAGGGAGCCTGCTTCCTTCTCTCTCTGTCTGCCTCTCTGCCTATTTGTGATCTCTCTCTCTGT